>LUCH01006936.1:0-10936 GCA_013368495.1 Paragonimus heterotremus
TGTCGAGACACTTCCGGTTGCTACCACTGCAGAATATCTGTGCAAAACGATATGAAATGTTGTTAGTACCATCAGTGGTACCACTTCAAGTGCACTGGCCTAATTGAAAAACAGTGTAGACAGCTGGCTTCTTCATGTATCCTTTTTATCTGCATGAGCTGTATATATATATATATATATATATATATATATATATATATATTACATAATTCGGACATGGTTTTCTTAAAAACATATTTCTGTAGCCATGGAGTGTTTTTTAATAATATATATAATATCTATAATATCTATAATACCACATTAGGTCAAACTGGCATAGCGTACGCCGTCCAATAAGAATGTACACACGCGTGGGCTTGTAATGGTTTACTTTTCTTTGCTAGTTCGTTTGTGTGTCCTTCATTTGAGTACAGAGGCTAAAACAAAAACTGAAAGGAAGTTTGGAGGAAGCGACAACGGTGTCTTCCATGATTTGCCACCATCCGGGTTGTGGCGATCAGGTCACCAACCCCTCAGAAGGTATACGAAGTGATCAATGTTCGTTTCAATACCACGAATACTGTTGAGGCGTCTAACTTGATCAGCATCGCCTTCGTGTGGGCGAGAGTCAAAATCCGTTCTACTGTGCGATTGGTGGGCTAGAAATTCGTACAAAGTCAGGTCTGGAGCGAATCGCTTCCAGTTTGACTGAGATTGGTCGACTGGCAGTTTGGTTGTCGGCGACAGCGTAAGGTCGACCGTTTGATAGATATTGACTCAAACCTTTTCACTATGCTTGTTCGGACATAACAGTTACTGGTCGATCCACTACAGGTTTGATGAATGACACTATAGGCACAGACATTTGTCTCTTTTCGATGTAGATGCCCCACCGTTTGCAGTTACTTCACCAGATACCATAACTTCAGCTAGTCTGTCAATTGTGGTCATTGATGCTCCTACCGATGTTGCTGTTAAGAGTATACCCAGCTATGCTATCGTTGTTAGTCTGCTGGCAACATCATTTGGTACCACTGAGTTGGTTAACGTTGCGAGCAACAAACACACTTCAACGATAGTGAACATATCTTTATGGAGACTATCTCGCAAGGTCAGCGGAAGGAAACGAGATGGAAATCCAAGAGCGTTGTTCTTGACAAATCCAACGCCTTGATGGGTAAGCCGCAGTTGTCGAAGTTCATCACAATGTTCTCAACAAACACATGAAAGACGCACATCTTGAGTTCCCGGAATGCTCTTAACGGAAATATCACGGGACCTCAATAAGGTGGTACATGTAATAAGCTGTGTAATGGGTACGTCAAGACATGTGGACTCCATCGCGGACTTTAACTTCGTTTTTCGAAACGTGAAGGAATCCGTGGAGAAATTTTTCAGAGATCGTATGGTGGTGGACTTCGGTTGATTTCAGGCTTGCGTAGCAAAACGCTTGCTGCCAGACTTCTCGGGAATCACAGTCTGCAAGCTTACGTGACTTCATAACTTACTGGATAGTCTCTCTACTCTACGACCCAGGCTAGTGACTGTATCCCTTCGTTTCCCTGGAGGACCGTAAAACACTTACGCCTCGCCTACAAACTCAGTGTCTAGGATGAGCCTTCATACAGATCTAACAGTTACTTAACTAGGCCTTTGGGGACTTACAGTCACCATGCACAGTGGATGAAAAAGGGTTCCAGCTTTTGAATTCCTGAGTGGTTCGTCGACAGTCTTTTTTCACCATCTTAATCCCGGTGTTGGTAACTCACGATCTCGGAGTTGTGGTCCCACATTCATTCAGATAGTCTTCAGTAATGTGGGTAGCCTAATAGACAAGATTCATGAGGTACATGTACTAGTTAATGACCGCCAACCAAAAATTTTTGCTTCCACTGAAACGCGGCTATCGCAGAATATTCACAACAGTGAGCTGCTTTTTACATATACACTGTTCAGATGTGATCGGTTATCTCAACGTCAACGATATGGTGTCGCCGTGTGCATCAAGGATGAGACGAAGGCTGAATTATGCAGTTCTTTCGATATGACTCAACCTTAGCACCGTCAATGGTCGTGCGCTCCCGGAGAACTGCTGACGGTGATTGCTTTCTATAGTGTTTCAACTTCTAATTCGTTTGGTGTTCTGCAGTTTATCCGTGGACACTCCAAAAAGATGTCTGACCTTAAGGGACCTGGACGTGCCGGAGTTATGCTGGCAGTCCTCTTGTTCAGCTGCTATAGAAGGCTTTGCAAAAATATCGTCTAGATTTTACTCTTTAAGTTCTGTTGAAGGAGTTTGTGGACCAACCAACAAAGTTTATGTCAGACCAAACTACGTCAACTTTCACATCATGTTCGGGAGGTCCACCGATTTTATTTAGGAGCTGGTCTACCAACAACCACTACACTCGAGTGATCTCGTCGTGTTTCGATGCTGTGTACTCGGGAATAGATGTGTTGATCAACCCTGTTCTAATATCTGGAATACAGGCCTCAGCGCTATGAGGGCCACTGCAGTTGTGAGCTGTGCCTAATTGTGAATGAGGACTCTACATAGGCTGCTTGTTAGAAGCTTCACGATCACACTGTGTCCATGTCTGTGCCTTCCATACTTCACTTAACAGTTAACGCACCACCCAAACACTCCCATGGATTAACGAAGAGGATATGAAGGCGATCTGAAAGCTGGAGAATGTTTGGATAGTGTGTCGGTGTCCTCTTGATTGCCCATTTTGAGGTTCACAGGGTAACTGGAAGTGCCAACATGCAGTTTTTCAAGACTCAGATTACCTTATAAAGAAGAGGTAACTGATACTACCTCCACACACCTCAAGCGTGCCTTCGGCCATTTAGAACGTCGTGGAGGGCAGATCACCTTAATACCTCCGTTCGTGAATCAGACCGGAGATCTCATCCACCCTGATTTTGATGTCTTTACTGTAGGACCAATATATTATCACTCTCGTGTTGGAATCTCCCACTCCATTCTGAAAAGTAGAAGCAAAAGTCGGGGAATTTCTCTCGTTAGAGTATGTGAAGATCTGTAAGGCTACAACTTTTGAAGTACTGAATGAACTGAACGCCACAAAAACTGTTGGACGTGATGGACAGAGACGGAAACTATTTTATGATGGTCTTAATCTGTCTGTTTATTTTGATACCCCGGAAGTTTACCGAAAACGGCGTCGTCCTCTTAAAGTGGTTGGAGGCGGTCGTATGCCCCGTATTTCGAAGGGGATGCTGGACGGTATGTATTGACTATCGACCTGTTAGCCTGCCTATCATCGTAGCGACACTCCTCGAGAGGCTGGTTAGAGGTAAGATCGAGACTCATCTCACTCATTTTGGGCTACTCAGCCCAACCCACCGCGGCTTCAGACGTAAGTAATATTGTCCCGCAAACCTTCTCACCGCGGAAGAGAAATAAGTGAAGGCAGTGAATCAGGGCCATGCCACAGATATTTTCATTAACTCCAGTAAGACATCATTAGACGCCGTGCGTGAAACTACATCCGTTTGAATTTGGAGAGATGGTCTTACGGTGAACGTCGGCTTTTCTTTGGGGCAGGGAGCAGAGTTTATATGAGAACGAGTATTTTCCGCGACTTATGATGAGTGGGATGCCGTGAGCTGTCGGTTTTCGACCCTCTTCTCTTCCCGTTATACGTCAGTGAGCTTTCTGATTCCTTGGAATTATCTTCTGGTGGTTGCAGGTGACCTCAAGATGTAACAGAGCGTGAACAATTCAGGAGAATCGGTGGCCTTACAAATACCTCGAACCAGCTGTGGATGTGGTCAGCAAAATAGCTGCTGCTAATAAGTCGTGAAAAATGCATAATATTACGCATTGGTTTTTATTCTGCTGCCACACCCGCGTATGCATTGAGAGAAACGGAGATGTCTGTTGTGAGTCAACACATGGACTTCGGTTTCAATATTTCCGGTGACTTCAGGGCCAGCAATCAATTGCACCAGGTTGTCGGCAAAGGTCTTTGTATGTTGTGGAAGGTTTGTGGAGCTTCCAGCGTGCTGACATTCTGCAAGTCCTTTGCTACCTTTTTGAGACCTCACCTCGAATATCTAGTCCAGGTAGACCCACAATGTTAATGCGCGACAAAGCGAGTAGTGCTTGTGGGAGCCTGCCTTGTACACGGTTTGAACCGTCTATCCTACTCATAGAGACCTGATAGATTGGGCATGATTCGATGTTGTCTCGACAACTACGACGTGATCTGGCCATCACCTACCGTACATCAACTCGCCGCTTTGGTCCTGACCTCCATGATCTGTTTATGCCGTCCCAATTGCTGGCTCTCTGTGGACACCCTCTACAGTTAAACGAACTATGATCTCACCACGCCAGCATGAAGTCTTGTCCATCTCGATGCGTCATAGACCGCCAGGATATTCTTGTAGGGGATGTGCTTGTATATTCGATTGGAGATTTCTAGCGTACGCTTGTGGTTCTTGGGTTACGGTTTTCTGTAGTTTAGTATTCCTTATTTCTTGGTTTTTGCTGAATGTGTCTTGCTAATCGTCTGTTCCTTTAGACACTTTCATCACTAACAACACTGTCCCCTTCACATTAATTTGTCTTATTTTTTCATGGTGTGGTTAGTACAGCGGGGACTGCTGCATTATTGGTAGGCCTGTCGTTTGATTCAAGAATACAGGCCTAGTTGACTTAGGTTTGCCTAACTATTTAACACCCACTTCGGGGAGGTGCTCCTAACGTTCCGGTCCCACCGGGATATGAATCTACATCTTCGGTCGCTACACTCGTTCCAAAATACACACACTGAAACTGATGGCTACGTGTTCACTCTCTGTCCATCGCTGAAATTTATGAGACGGTCTCTATATGGCACGATACTTCTTTCTGCCGAACTTCATTCATTTACGGTGCCATGATCTCGACCAGAATACTTTGAGACTCGAACCGCCGCCCACCTCAACAATGACATGGCTTAACTCAAAGGAAACAGTTTACTAAAGAATGACAAACATTACTAAAGTCAAAGATTAATCGGATCTGGGTGATCTCAACTAATACGCGATCACGATATATATGTGATGTTGAATGTGCGGATCCCTAATTCGTTCTACAAGCAACGCGCATATCATATTAAACTTGTTAGGTGCTATGACTGTTGTGTATGGTATGCAGTTTGCACTTTCATTGCGTTGTCCCGGATTTCAAACTTGCTGTTACAGGCAGGACATTCGTGACGCTCGGGACGCCTTGCCTATCCGGATGATGTCGTGTCATCATCTTTCAGTATTTGTGACGAAATACTAACGAAAGCATGTGTTCAACCCTTCTTTATTTTTGGCTTCTCAGAGACGCACAATTGTCAATTGAAAGGAGAGCTTAATACGGATGTATGCATTCAGAGTTAACCCATTTGAATAAATGTGTATAAACTCCTGACATTCGGTCACGCTTGTCTCCGCCTGTTATCTTGTATTAGATGGGCTGACTGTTTTCGAAACGACAGTCCGTCGGTGTGTATACAGGAACTGTGCGATTTCGCCATCGATAGCTGATATATGAAATTGCGGTCTGCGTCCTACGTATGCCGGTGGGGCGCCTGCCACACCTCGCATAATTTGGCACAACTTCTGACGTTTAGAGGAAGATGCGAGGCAAATGGATAGTGGTGTAATCACGGACCTTGAAAATCTTGACGGCTTGGAATCTTTCAGAAATAGGCGGCCATCTGTGTTGCTGCTTGGGAACATTGTTGAAAGTACCAGTCTATCGTAGCCAGTTGCTATTTTGTACTCATGGATACTCTCTATTGTGTTTGTCGGTTTGCTCACTTTATGTATTTGCATTTTTAAGACGTCATTTCGTGGACTACTGTCAAGACCAGTGGTCGTCCGAGCTTTAATGCGGTTCAATCCTGAAATATGTGACTGTAAGCAGAGATCACCATATTGTTGTTCCGTTATGCTTTTTTTCTGAGCCTTCTGCTGCTTCTTTTAAACACTTTAATTTCAGTTGAAACGACAGTGAAAACGACTTAGCTTTTTGTAGGTGAAAGCCGATGGTTATCTTTTTGTTATCCTGGTATCTTGTTCTCCGTCCTTCTGTTTACTCTCGCTTATTTATAACCGTTTCTTCCTGATGGTTTTCATTTTACACCAGATCGGTTACCAGTTTCGTGTACAGCGATGCTAATGTCATCGAAACAATCAGCAGTTTTTTGTCTTCCGTTTGCCAATTCATTTTTTCATCTTGCTGCGAAGCACTTAATTTGGTTATATTTGAAATAATTAGAATCATTGGGCGTTTTTTATGCAACCAGCTCTCTTGTTTATCAGGGCTATGTGAAGTTTGCTTTCCAAACGGATGGCGTTCGAACTACCAGTTGAACCAATTCCCGCCAGATATCGTAGCTGCAACTGCTTGCACGTCCGGACTGGTACTCTTTTATTAGCTGTTTTCCAAATCATGGTGCATTTTATTGTTATCGCCATTCTGACAGCAGCCTTGGGACGCTCAACAAAATTTAGAGATGATGTTGAATACATAGCTTTGAGTTTCAGTGTCATGTCCTTCATTCAATGGGAACGGTTTGTGTCGGACTCCGATCGTGTTCCCGTCTTGCCTCAAAAGGTTAACCTCTCAGGAGTTCAAAATCAACTGATCACCCGGATGGGTAATGGTGAAAAAGGTTTTGATCATAAGCCAATACATTCCTCCATATCAGACACTGGAGCAGTCGCAGTAGTCAACTCAAGCCCCCCATACTTTCGTACGGCAAAGTTGTTTATGAACTCTGGAGAGGAATATGTGGCCATTGCAGTCACTTTATTGTCACTTCTATTCAGCATCATGATGCTAGTCGGGACCATTTATGCGAGACCTTATTATTTGCTTCCATATTGTTGCATACAAGTAGTCTTTTAATATTCACTTATCTTCTCAGTTTTTAGACCTGTTTGTGACATGTTTATCTGTAGTGGGGTATTATACTTATCTTCCGGAGAGTGGAGCATGGATTCGTTCACGTGTAAGTTGTGTTTCAGTGGTGGTAAGTTTTACATTTTATGATAAAGTGTTTATATGTCATTTGTATCTTCATGTTAGGCTGTCCTGTTTTCACTGTAACACTTCTTTTTATCAGTTTGTGGTAACCCCTCCTGAGTTTGTTTGTGCGTGTGAAAAGTTGTTTTTAAAATAGGCTGGAGTGGCATTGTGATGCCTGTTTATTGCCTGACGTCGCAAACCATGTTTTCAAACTTGGTATAGTCGGCTTCGGCTTCTTCAGATACGTCACTCACTTCTTGAATTGATCGGTAAAACGTTTGTTGCTCACTGGGAATGATTGGGAATCAATACAGCGTTACGTACTTTTAATATTGTAGTAGGCTACCTTCTGGCTCTAAAAAAGCGTCATTTTTAGCACTCTATTTGGTATGAGGCCAGCTTCGTTGCATCTTCGCTTGACAATTTAGCGGCAGTTGAAACACAGTCCACCGTGTAAGGCATCCAGTGCTCAGCAGCGTCTCGAGCCGTGTTACTCATGGGTTCAACCTAAGATATTTACATAAGTGTCACCAACTCATACATACGTCTGTTGACTGGAAGCTTACTGCTGTACACTTGACGCCGCTTCTTTTACTGAGCATTCAAGGTTTCTCGACATCTACGGTCTTTCGTACAGAGTCCCGATTTCCTGCTCTGTATAATTTATCGCAAGCTGATTTTCATCTTGCCTCTGTAGTATGTAGCACTTTTTATTCATAGGACGCAATGTAGTATACCGTTCGTGGTTTAATTTGGTATCTGCACTCAGGCTACGTCTGACTCTAAGAAACGTGTAGTGGACAAGTGGGTATGCACTAGACCCTCGTCCACTAACAATTTGATACGCCTTTCCTGAAGAGCAATCGTAACATAGTCCAAACGGGCATCGAACTAAAGAACACAGTGGGGTTTGCAAACAAACCGTATATTTCCAGCAGTATTTGGAAATATGATAAGTAGTTAGTTCTAGCCTAGTCTGGGACCAACGGCAGCAACCAGGGGAAAAAAGAAGAGAAGCGCGAGATGGGCTACAGCCCACTCGACGGCGCTCAAACGCGCGCCAAGCGAAAAGTGCGTGGAACCTTCGAGTGCGTTAAACAATGCCCGAATAAGTTCTGGTTGAATGACCTTGAAGAGTGAAATAATAGATGAGTCGTTAAGAAAAGGGCAAGCATTCGCTGCGTGCAATTAGTTGCACGACTAAAGAAAGTGGCATTGAGTTCACATCAGGCCTCCTGTTGCAGGCGTACAGAACAAACAAGCAGGAGCAGCCGGGATCCTTAGAGAAGCCACACGATCGTCGGTCACTACAAACGTCTGGATATATGATTGCTGAGGTGGGCATCGTTTGAAACCGCCTCGTGTGAGCAGTGGTTTCTTTCAATACTTCTCTTGTGGAAAACCACACCGTTCATAGAGCACCGCTCGGTTGTTTATTTTGGTACTAAGGTGATCTAGCCTTGCTACTCCAACCGTGTTTCTCTTTCACCGTCTCTAAAGTCAACTGGCCCTTGTTTTTTAAATTTGATATATTTCAGCCAAACAGGCTTGTAACACTCACGTGTTGTCAATTTACGTGCACAATAATAACTGATCCCTAAGCGTTCTTTGAAGCCTTTGGTAAATTGGCTTCATTCGCTCTGGTTACTCCGATACCACATCACTGTCAATATAGTTGTTAAACTGCAATAATGGGAATGATTGGTTAACGTTCATCCTTATTTCAAGCGATGTTGACTAGACAGTTAGTTGTAATGCACTGATTCGGCTCGTAATGTAAACATTGACAACTCGACTCTTGATCTGGCCATCTCTACGTAACGAATCTTAGTTAAGGAGTAGGCACTCTAAAACAGTCACGCGATTTCAGTCTCAACCCATTATACATGCATCCGATGTCAACTGGCTTTGTGAAGTTAATCTTATCCATGTTAACCAACTAGGAATGAGAGGCCGTAAAGAATTATCATTTCGGTTTAGTTATCAAGTTCATCTTTTTGAAGAGAACAGTGTTCGCTTTCTTTTTTATAGTTTGCTATCTGTCTACTAGTCATACTGGCTGGGATCGTCTTGCTGGGCTTGAAAGCCTATCTACTAGCCATGGTTTGGCTTTGCTATAAGTTTCTGCTTCGTTATACTACCGGGTTAGAAAGAGGTTCTGGTTTCGCCTTTGCTGCCGGTTCCTGTTTGTTTCCCCTGTCTTGGTGCCAACGGCTGAATTGTATTCGTTATGCCGGTGACGCCTATCCTCATATCGAATCGGCTTTTGGTGATCAAGGCGGACATTCCACCTCTCTTACTGCACAGACACAAACAGGTAAGTCAAATTCCAGTATTCTACGTTTGTAAAAAATTGGCTGGTAATTGTGCTAGTCGCGCTTTGATGTCTCTTCAAGTAAACTCTCGTTTAAAACCAAGGGAACACTAGTTCCATTCATTTCCTCACTCTCTGAGTCCGTAGACTGACGAAAGCGAATCCTCTGCAGCTTTCACATTTTCAATTAGGTTTTCAAGGCACGGTTAATTCCGTACAGCTTCTAAACTCCGTTTGTACACAAAAAGGCATACGTGATTTTGCGATAAGACGTTATTAGAGACATAGGCTGCACTTCCTTAAATTTTAACTAAGCCTGTTCCAGAATCAGCATGCCATACTTTACACCAGAAGAGAAACGCAGTCATTGTAACTATATTTTGTTTTCAAATTGTGGCAGCTCTTTGTCGTAGTATGTTCACTACTATTACAGCTAGATGTGAATCAGTTTTGCTCTGCCAGGCACTATTAGGTGTTAATATTCCTTGCCATTAGAACACTGGTAATCAAAGTGGTAATGTACAGTGAATCTTGTGCCATTCATTCAAAGGCAAGTTTACCTAAACCAAATGCTCCGATGGCGACCATTATTGCGTAGCCTCCTTACTACAGAACTTCACGTAAACGTACACGCGGAACAACGCTCGGTGGCATCTGAAACCGATGGGTTGATACGTGATTTAGGACGGTACTCTTATTTCAGTCGTGCAGCAAACAGTCAGTCGAACGGCGTCAGATACTTCCCTGAGGATTATGAAAGTGCATTCTCCAAGTAACTACGTCAAAGTGTACTGCTTCTCAATTTTTTGCTAAGTATTACTTCGTGCGATGCCTACAGCGATAGGGGCGAATGAAAATATAGACTAGAAGGGAAAGTTGGTTGTAGGTATATCGGTTTAGAGGTTTCGTCTGATAAAGCATTCGGCGATCATGGATTCGTGGTGATGAATAATACAAGAGGATAAACTTCGAAATGACTGTCGTATCCATGAAGATACAACCATAATCCGGTGGTTAGTGACGAATTTTCCACGATGCAAACGTCGGGATCCCTGATTCCCAAATAATCATCATCATAGACAGCAATGCACCAGTGGTGCACACTGATGCTTAACTGCCACACAACCACGGAGAAAAAAGAAAGAAAAAAACCTACATGACAAAACAGTAAAAAAGAAAGGGAGGGGAATGGGCCTAACTGCTAAAAATAGCTACGTCTATATTCAAACATACAACATCAAGGCGCCTACACCTTGCAAACAAACAACCGAGCTGTAAGTGAAAATAAGGCCTCATCAGCAAGACAGCTTTCACTGTCTCGCGTCATTAAGTGCACTCACTTCACAGACAACTCGGACAAACAACGACAACATTCACGCCACTGAGCTCGGTTAGTCGCCATCTCACCTAACGCTTCAAGCCACTGACTCTGCGGCTCGCGAGGACCCAAGCCTGGGAAACGAACCCGATCTACAGTGACCAACCCCTTCGCAAACGATTTCATTTGTCTGCGTCAGGTCATCATCTGTCCACCTCGCATCTCACGCCAATCGACCGCAGCGTCGGCAAAGAGCGTTCGGTGTGGCAGACGACTAGCTGACATCCTT
>LUCH01006936.1:15995-29982 GCA_013368495.1 Paragonimus heterotremus
GAACTCTGTGCGATTCCCACCCCTGCTTGACCGCCAGATTCAGTTTCAGCGTCACCAGAAACCCTGGGAGAGAAGCGCTTGGATCGACAGTTATCTAGAGGTGAGCTCAAATGGATAACCACGCTAGAATCGTAGACTCGCGTCTCCAACACGCAACACACATCAAGCTCCAAACTTGAGAGTTCTTGCTAGAGCAGCTTGCTGATCGACTTGTCGAAGAGTGCGGACATTGAAAGCGCCAATGTTTACCAATTGTCTTGGCCTCAAAAAAATAAACAATCATCGCCCGAAGGCATATGGTAGGCAGAAAAAATAGGGGATAAAGCAGTAGGAGGAAGTCGAGGTCGGTTAGTAATGTCACTGTCGACAGAACGATAACTTCTGATACTTCTCGGTCGTTTATGCCGCGGAAGGGGTTGACTTGAAGGACTCCACCCCGAGTCTCTGACTCAAAAGTCCGACTCACTTGGCAGTGAGGGGCTTGCCTGGCTCGAGGGCGCAGTGAATAAGACATTGATGTCCCATTCTGAGCACTGCGGCGCGCAGCGGATGTGCTCGAAGCTACACCAGGCTTTTGGGAGGTAATAGGTGTTTCTCGACCGTATTGGATAATACGCCGGCGGTCACGGTCAACCGTTGGGCGATCGGTGTGCTCTTTGTTTGGGGGTACCTGTCCTAACTCCCTTCTTTCTGATACGGAAGACAGCAGTGCCGCAACTATAAAAATAGTTCTGTTGTATGCCCATAGGATCGTGCCTCACTACCTAAGCACTCCAACTCGCGGTCAGTAGTGCGGAATACAATCCTATGAGTGTAACTGCTTCTTGTCTGACTGCTCCCCTTTGGCCTGTCTGACAAGGTTGCACCTGGAAGGATCGGTGTCCTAGTCAGTATAGCCCGCCGGATCAAAACAGTACACAAGCCGTTCCCCCTCTCGAAGGCACCGGTGTAGGTTAGGCGAAAGTTCTGTGGTAAATCGAGAACTATGTTTATTTTCCAGTGCAAATCTGCTTTTGTAAATATAGGCAATTTGCAAAGTCCGATCAAATACTGCTGCGTTAACATTTTGGAGGTACGTTTATTATTTATTGATGTGGTGGCGAATCAAAAGGTGGACAGTTTTGTTCTAGTTCATATACATCAGAATGACAAATTGTCGAGCTGTTTGTTAGTGGTGTTTTAAGCGCCATTTCGGGACAACTCACATTCACTCAGCAAAAACAGAACAAAATGCAGCAAAGGGCTCATAAATACCGATTGTCTGCGTGCTTGTCAATACCCAATTACTTGTGTGTAAATGCGCGTTGAATGAACTGCCTTGGTGTTCGTGATCCTTGAACTCCAGACAGTTTGTTAAGGGTGAGAATTAAACAATGTTACAGTGAAGCAGTTCACACTGGCTGACCATTTTATTTCACAGGGCACCGAATTAATTAATTTCAAGTTACTTCAAATGATACTACTCTAGGCTATTCAACCCATCATCTTATGCCAGGCATATGACTCGTGATTTTTTGTGTGGTTCCCTTTGTGAGTACTGATAGGTATCGTGTTGGTAAACATTGTACACTTATCGAAACGCAGACTTGTACGATGATCCCTCTGGTTGTATGCCTTCCGTGATAATGTTTGAAATAGTAGTTATCGCATTGGTGGTGACAAGGCATGCAATACTTAGAATGACTCTATAATTGATGACCATGTTCAAGTATTCATTAGGCTGACATGCTGCGGTGTTCTCTGACTGACCGCGGTTCCACACACGGTTACGTCGGTCATTTATAGATATGATCGATGTTGCCATCAGCGTTACAATTCAATCTTACTTTCAAATGGTCATGGAACTTTCCGCACAGCTTCCATGTGCACCTACAGTGTAAATTCGATTGTTGCATGATTGTTACAAGTTATAATTTTCTCTGGCTCAGTGTCAGAAAGTTGAAAGCTGGCTTTACATTCACAGAGCAAAATTCTTGTTTCATAATTTATAAGTTGTTAATAAACCTATACTGGGTGTTCGCACATACATTTTGAACGTTACGCCACGTTCTAGGGTACCGGTTTGAACTACCATTGTTCTTAAAGGTAGAGTAGTGAACAGGGGGGAAACAAGCAAAAATGTATGTAGACCGTCACAACCTATAGTCGTGACCACACCGTCATTTATAAACCGCTCAATCTGCATTCTTAGTGTGTATCACAGCCGGCATATACTGTGCATTTTTAGCATTTCAGTCATCAGCCGCGAAGCTAGATTTTCCACATACAGCCCAGCTGATGGAGATAACACCGGTGAAGTACCCAGTTTCTGTGCATCACTGGTTTGAATAAGTCAAATGTCTTATCTGCAGAACAAGACGACGCACACATACACACGCAAACCTCTCATTTCGTCCTCAGTCAGAAGTCTGGGGTGCTATCGGCGTACTGGTCGTACACAATAAGTATATCATTTACACCTTTTTCTCCGTAATCCAAAGGGCGCATGCGCCAGATTTCACTTGGTTCGTATTCTTTCTTCTTTACAGACAGTGGACGAATATTTTTGCTATTTCGCAGACCGCATAGCCGATCAACTACTACAGCTAACGGCGAAGTTATACCTGTTGAACCGTGTCTTCCACCGAAATACGAGGATGTGTTAGCTATGCCTGCAGGTGCTTTCGACCCACCTCCATATGCTTCGATAACCGGGGAACATACATTGGTAATATCACCGGAAAGTGCAAATGAAACGTCCCCACCTCCGGCGACGAACACAGAATCTGGAGATGTTGCGGCCACCACACGGGGGTCCTCGCGTGGAAACCCGTCGGCGTGACTAACAGCTTTGGGGGGGTTAATTTTTCTATCTCACTCCTTACCTGTATTTCTCCATATGCCCATTTAACCAAAGGGCGCAGAAGAAAAATTCCCACACTGAATGCTTTTATTTGAATCTATTTTTTTAATACTCTTCATGCCTTAACCATTCTTAAAGTTGTTTCGAGCATAAAGCTGCTCAATGCAATTGCATATCCTATATTTAAAAGATAGAATATATTTTCCTTTCAGCGTTTGCTTCTGGTTATCTAAACCACTTTCGGTTGTGTGCGTACATGTTCACAATATAGCCTAGCGGAACGGTCGGTATAGTGTTACACAACATGAACAGCAAGTGGACTCAACGTACGCCTGTCCTCCGGTAGAATAATCTTTTCACATTATTACTGTAATCGTTTAATTCCCACATCATTAACAATTGCATATAGGTCGATGACAGTATTCCGATGATACTAGCATGCCAATGTTTGAACGCTACCGTATGCTTATTGTTCTCGTATTAATTAGTTCCACTGCATTTGCACAAGAAGAACACTTCAATCACGTATGTGGTTATTAGACTGAGTATCTTTTTCATTTTGGAGAAAGTGGTCGGACATCCGACAACAAAAACACTCAGGCGTCTCCGTCGGAGTGGGACTCGTTCTGAATTACTATGGGCGTACGCATGTCACAGCTATTTTAAACCTGGTGCGGACGTTACGATTCATATGCTTGCACTTGAGCAACCATGGAAGGTGCGGAACCCCGAGTAGGCGACAACCAGCCAAAGTTTCCATTCCCCATCCCTAGCACAAAGACGAGGATTGTTTCCCCGCAGATGCACCGTGCCGGTCGAATATCGGTGCTGATTTGGATTATAGTGTTAGTTTTTCAGTTTGATCGCACAGCTGCTACTGGTTCTCAGTGTCAGTACAGATCATCTCGCCTGGGACGCCGAAAGTTGGATATTTCTATGCTTATCACCACAACTATACTGCTAATTAAGCTTATCGTTAGCTCGTCATGAGGCAGATCAGACGCACATGCAACCACTACGCTTACACTGTGCCTCAGCTCGAGCTGTAGTTATACATAGATTACTTAATACTTTCCATTGAAAGTAATTTAGTGTGTAGCGTTCTGGTGGCTTCATCCGAACAGCACTTGTATTATTTCCAAGTTTTGATTAATTTTATTCCATTGGTGTCCTTCGAGCCTAGAGTAATTGTGAGGTAATCAAATTTTCGAGGTGTACTTAGTGATTCAGTGAAAGATGATTGAACTATTGATCATGAGCAGTGTTTTCTTCATGATTGTCAAATTACGTTTCTTTTACAGCTATGATCATTCCTGTTCGTTGTTTCACGTGCGGCAAAGTCGTTGGCGATAAATGGGAAAGTTACATTGGTCTACTGCAAGCTGAATATTCCGAAGGTGATGCCCTTGACGCGTTAGGACTTAGGCGATATTGCTGCAGACGAATGCTTCTCTCTCACGTGGATTTGATAGAAAAACTATTAAACTATTCTCCACTTCAACGATGATCCAACGTCTGTATACCCCGAAAAATGAGCCAAAATAAAAGTGCTAATAATTACGTTTCTTTTGTTGACAACTAAAAAGAATAGGATAGTGAATTGTCAATGGAACTGTCTGTCAGCAAACCATGCGAAAGCACAAATTTAGATGAGCGGAAAGAGGATTAGAGAGGAAAACTAACCAGCATCTCTTCCACGGAACCACCTTCGAATGGATTCAAACAACCCAGGAGACTGACGAGCACTTGCGGAATGTTCACTAGGATTTATTAGAAAATCGTTCTCGGGGCTTGGCGTGATCGTTTTTGGACCGTTATCTAGATGGTAGGTTAAATACTTTGTTAGTATGGTGAACATCAAATTAGAAACAGTTGGGAATAAATAGCATTCACCATTGTAACATCCAGCTGGAAAAGTGCTTAAGCGATCAACTTGGTTTCGACGAATACCAAACGAGAGTCTAAAATCTTGATGTTAAAGGTCTGCACATACTCAGTCGATGAGCAAACACGATTACCCTCGAGTGTTTTGAGTAAAAAAGAAGCCAGTCCTCTGATGGTAGATGAGCTATATGGGTATTACGAAACGAAGAGTTGGAGCCCCGGGCTGACTGTTCAGCAGACAAGGTAGTCTCTGCATAAGGAGTAACGAGCTAGCTGAAGGAAACGATAAATCGGATGAACAGAAGACGACGTACCAAGCAGGTATGGAGCGATGAACCGTCCTAGCCATGTGGTGATCATTCCAGTTAGAAACATTACTTGAAAATAAGCAAAATCTGTGTATCAATGTAACCCGGATATCGAGAGAGGAGTAGTGCAAATACGATATGTAATTCGTTATACAGTTTACTCGATGCCAGTTTTCGAGTACAGGCGTTGTCGCTTGAAACTCAGATCTCATGCCGGCTTAAGGTCTATTGAAGTGACTCAGTCACTCGGAACTAAAATGTTAGAAAGTGCAGACGACTGCCGGCTTAGGTCCTTGCATCAGTGTTGACGATTACGTGGTTTCGTGCCATCTCATGTAATGCCACACTACCGATGCTCGTAATTATTCACCTCTGATGGCCAGACGGAGGTTGGAACCCGTGGTCTGTTCCATCACTGCCTCCCTTTAGCATCAGATTTCTTAAAAGGTGGAGAACCCCAATAGAGCGTAGACCAATCTGTTTAACAAAGAAAGAAAACGGACACGGACGTTAAACTAGATACCCAAACACAGGTCGATGGTTGGCGTGGTCGCCCGATAGCCATGTCGTAAAATCTGCGTGCGTATTTCGCGATCTACATAGAGGAATCGGGGAACGGTTTGTATCTGTAACCCGTCATCGATCCGCCAAACTCCTTATTTCCCAGAAATGCCACTAATTTGGGGGAATGCTGATGGAGGAAAAGGTGTTTTAGGAAAATGTACCAACTGGATGGACTTCAACGCAGTTCGATTACAACGACTCAAGAAATTACGCGGTAGGATAGCATTTCACTTACATGTAGATGAACCGCCTCGTCATGGCATTCATTCGTATGATGGTGGCAGAACGCACCTCAAAAGATTGTGCGTAATCACCAGCGTTCAACGACAGCCGTGCCTTCTGGAAATGGTCTTAAAGCAATACTTCGTCGTCATCATAATCCAGATTGGTCATTTTTCTACTTGACAGGAAATGAATTATGTAACTGTCACAGGCAGTCTTCCAGCACTCCATATGTAACGAGATTGGACAGATGGAGAATATGAGCGACCTTGGCGAAAGCCACTTTTGGTGTGAAACGTTCGACAGTCTCCCGTATGCCTTAAGTGATACATCAAAGTAGAACACTGAGTATTCATACCTGCTTGAAAAGCCTGTCTCTGCATCTGACAGACCTTAAAATTGCAAGTTGGTACACCGAGTCAGCTACTTCACCGTAACTGGGAAGTAAAATAATTGTTACCCATGATAAACATGATATTCCTCCAGAACCTGACGAAGGGTCAAAACCTGGTTTGCGCATCCTTTTTCGGGACCGAACCTAGCCTATTATTCTCTTCCGCCTGCTCTTGCGGTGACCGACAGAAGTCAAGATGAATCACATAAGCCTTTGTCTCTGTCACAGATTGGTCACGATTGACAGGGGGGTTCTGAGTTGTTTTCGTTAGTTGAGATAAATGAGTTGAAACTAGTAAATATTGGTTGAGCCCGTGACTTTGAAATGTTTGGCAGCCTTGATGTAACTGCCTACGTAGGTTTGTGTGACTGGATCTGAGCTGGCGGATCGGGGTACAAACCCAAAACATACAGGAAGGATGAAGTGAAGGTAAAAAGGCTAGAGGAACCACTCCTCGTTGTGTTCCGCCTAAATGTCTTGTGTGTTCGATTGTTACCAAGCTTGTCATCTTCCCCTTCAGTGGTTTCAGTAAAAGATCACTTCCTTGGATCCACCGAATGATTAGGATGGACTAATCCGCCAGTATTCGTCGATGAAAAGACCGCTTCCATTTGGGAAAATTTGTGGGCAAACGAAGGATGCGCCCGCGACAGTGCCGGTTGTCCCCCTTCCGTTCATAGTAACCGCCACACTGATTTATAAGTTTAGTATCTGGTGGTTCGAGAGGTTTTTCTAAAGTTGTGCTGTGCTGCAGATAACAACACATGTTTCCTTATTTGTTTGTGAGGTTTTGAACTGATAGGAGTTGAGATTCGGGTTGATTGCGTCTGTGTTATGGGCTCGTTTGGTAGACCTGTCTCATAGCAGGTTGACACAGTGTCTCAACTTTCAGTCGCCAGAATGCTCTCAAATCAACTAAAGCATAAGTGAAGATCGAATAAAGGCTTGATTTTAGTCAGTGCGTATTTCATTCACTCAATCATTAGCGAACACGGCTACTTGTGTTATCAAGATGCCCAAACAGGTAGGTGACACATGCACATTTCATTCAAGCGGCTAGTCAAGATCTCATTAATTCGTGACCACGTAGTTTCTTGACTATTCTGCAGTTTTAATCAACCGTATGCGATCTCTCCACCATGTATGAAGAGAGAATTCTGGATCTGCAGTTACCCAGCGTTTCGGGGGAATTCATGCTTCTCACTCAGAGTTGTCTGAGAGGCGATGATTGACTACTCGAGTTTCGTCCGCCCGAGGCTGTCGCGTACTGGGCTACCAAATCGAAAAAACGGAAACAGGGTTCTGAGCGGCACCGAACAATCTCAATTCATTGAAAAATTAACGCCCTTTTTATAGAGAAGCAACATTATTCAGTGTAGCAACTGACCAACGTTTTTGATTGACTGGCGCCGATCAATCGCAATTCCGTTTGTAACAGCTTGTCCGTGAGTTTCGACCCGTTGAACTTTCTTCAAACAGAAAAACGCCCCAGTCCAATTTCATCATAGAGGCGAGCGGAAGTATTACTGGCGTAGACAAATGAAATCGTTCATGAAGGGGTTGGGCACTGTAGATCGGATTCGTTTCCCGGGCTGGAGCCCTCGCGACTCGCAGAGTCGATGGCTTGAAACTTTAGGTGAGATGGCGGCTGCTAACCGAGCTCAGTGGCGTGAATGTTGTCGTTGTTTGTCCGAGTTGTCTGTGAAGTGAGCGCACTTAATGACGCGGGGTAGTGAAAGCCGTGAGAAAGCTGTCTTGCTGATGAGGCCTTATTTTCACTTACAGCTTGGTTGTATATTTGTTTGCAAGGTGTAGGCGCCTTGTTGTATGTAGACGTAGCTATTTTTAGTGACTAGGTCCCCTTTCTTTTCTTCTCTTTTCCTATACAGGGTTTGCTTTTTATTCTTCTTCATGGTTGTGTGGCAGTTAAGCATCAGTGTGAACCACTGATGTATTGCTGTCTATGATGATGATGATGAAGTATTACTCATTGTTCGGCCCATCTACCAATTCGGTCGGTAACAAGTGTATCTTATTTTTCCAGATATATTCTCCTTTATACAAACCCGATCTCTAACACAATCATGAATCAGAGGGATAACTTCCCATTACTCCCAAATGAAATGGTGTTCCATCTCATCCAATTTGTTTGATCAGGTGCTGTTCCCGACCCTTTCGCAGGCTTTTAGCCATCTTGCATTTAAATCGTGTTCGGTTAGGTAGTATCGGGTGATCTTTCCCCGTGACTGAATTATCGGTGTAATGGAAATTCACTTCTGTCGTGACAACGTACTTCCTGCAAAGCAAGACCTCATAGGTGGTGCGATTTGTTTTCAGTATTCATTAAATTTCTCTCACCTGATTTGATCTGGGCAATCTGGTCGTCAAGGTCACCCGATATGTGCACCGTACGCTCCTTTCACTCAAACGCCAGTTATGTATTCTAGGCATACGAGCGCGACCTTTGGGGAAATTATAGGACGAAACGGACATTTACTTCAGCATTGTTCCGGTCCAGGTGGTTCATTAAAATACATGTCTTCCACAGAGAGGCGCCACCTGGAATCGAGTGTTATGTGGCCGGTTTATATATCTGGCTAAGCAACATCGTTGTATCCTCATAACAATACCTCACTCCGCATCGAAATGCGGTACCGGAAACGCAGAGATCGTGAGACACATACTTGCAGCAGTCTTTTGCCGTCGTTAATGCTTTGTGCTCAGGTAGCATACACACTACCCAGCCACTTCTGGTGCAGTATGACAAAGTTTATTATCTGAATCTCCGCAAGCGCGGCGATGTCTGAGTGTTCGGTTTGTTTCAGAAGATTGACGAAGGCGACATAGAACACGCTTTTTATTAGTCTGTAGACAACCCTCTATTGGATCGTACACAACACAACATTTCTGAACCGCGCCAACAAACCGCAACCAATGTGTTGCATCCAACTGCACACAAAAGACTGTTCACTAGGATCCAATCGAGCGAACGGTGCCTGGAGCACAGCGCCATCCCCCACACTAGCTTTATCACGAACCTAACTACTAAGAATACCCACGTCTATATTCAAACATACAACATCAAGGCGCCTACACCTTGCAAACAAACAACCAAGCTGTAAGTTAAAGTAAGGCACCATCGGCAAGACGGCTTCCATTGCCTCGCGTCAGTAAATCCATTCACTTCACAGACAACTCGGACAAACAACGACAACATTCACGCCACTGAGCTCGGTTGGCCGTCATCTCGCCTAACACTTCAAGCCACTGACTCTGCGGGTCGCGAAGGCCCTAGCACTGAAGAGGAACCCGATCTACAGTGACTAACCCCTTCGTGAACAATTTCAATTGTCTACGCAGCGTCGGCAAACAGTGCTCGGTGTGGCAAGCGATTAGCTGGCATCCTTAGTACATGGCCTAACCATCTAAGTCTATGCAAATGTAGTGACAACAAAGGAACTCGTTTGGCAATCAATGTCAAACACCCGTTTCCTAACCTCCTCGTTGCTTACTCGCTGGTGCGACTCGATACGAGCGATTGAGCGCACACAAAGGTGGTCGAATACCTGAAGACGGTTCACGTCTTCTACCCTGATGGGCCAGGTTTCGCTGCCGTGAAGTAATACAGCCCTCAATGTTGTCTGATATAGGCGACCCTTAAGCTTTAGAGAGATACCTCTCTCAGATTAGCGAACACAACCCTAGCTTTAGAGATACGCGCTTTTATTTCATTCCCTACGTCTCCGCCGCTGATGAAATTTCCAAGGTATACAAATCGGTCAACAACCTCCATGACTTCGTTATCTAACATAGCTACGTAATTACAGCAATCTTGCAGATACACTGCATTTTGAGACTGCGAAGCGTATTCCGAAGTACTTAGCAGAACGCGAAATAACGTTTAGCGTTGTTTGTGCTACTTGATCTCACTTGGTGTGACAATAATGCCATATAACTGGTCACCTATGGAGTGTACAGCAGAGCGCAGTTATAACGAAATCTACTCGACAAAGCAAATAACTCATCACAGCGATCGTCTGACTAAAACGATCGATCCGTTGGATGCGGACTGGCAGTCGGTTTCTTAGACAAGTCCGCGTCAAGCGGATGGGCATTCGTAGCAAGAGTGATTGAGCCGGGCGCCATCCTGAGGATTTCGCTGTGGGAGACAAAGGCGGTTGGGGACGGTTCGTTATACTGAACATGGAAAGCTAGTGTATGTTAATAAGACAATTCGAGACCGAACGAGTTTTTGGTTACAACCAATTTTTTCCCAGCATGGTCTTATTTATGATGGCGCTCAAAAGCGAACACTGAATTAAAATTTACGCCAGTTTTGCAGATTACAGTGGTTCCGTTTTGGATGGCAGTTTCAGCGCGTTGGCTAACGGTCACAACGAAGACTGACAAACCAAAAGGTACTCACAATCTGTATCGGTTTCTTGCACCTCCTCTTCGCCAGTTGGAGTTCGACGAACTATGCGTTTGCGTTCGCCTTGCGGTGAGCGTTCGACAGTAGTACGAACTTCGGTGCCATCAGGTTCACATACTGTACGCGACTCTGATTCGATTACCTGCTGAAATATGGCAGTACAAATGAATTAATCAAAATCGACTGCGTTGAGGACAGCTTTAACCAAAACAGCACAACTCAAAGTCTCATTTAAAGCGTGTGTCTAAAAGAAATACTAATTTAGTTAAACAGGTCATCTTAAAATTGAAGAAAAACGGCAAACGGAAATCTAAGACAATACACCTGTTGACATCAAAAAGAGAATGAATTTTGAAACAATGTGACGGCCTAAGTTAAGAGCTGCACTGGGCAGTGTTCATACCAGACGGATCAATGGATAGACAAATCGTTATGACAGTCTTAGAGGTTAGACGATGGAGAAGAGATTAATTTTTTTCTCGGGAAAGCGGAGGTAATACAGTCGTAACGCCATCAAACTGTTCCCTTGTGATCAATCATACTGAGCCGAAGACTGATTGAAAACCATCGTTCTCTCTCGTAGTGTTGGGGTCGTGGAGTATTTCAGCCCACATACGAAAATAGCTTTTCCATCGTACATCAACTCCATGTTGAATGAGTCATCGTCTAGTATAAGCCCTGTCTGCCAAATTTGGTAGGGTGGATAAGCGAACGTATACTACCATCAATTTCCTTCATACGATCTTTTTCACGTTATCAACAAGGTTAGCGTTACTCGTCTATTTCTTGGAAGGGGATCATTAACAATGACGGTTAGATTCAACCATCAAAGCCTCAAGGCTCAGCAAGCAGTAGAATGATCTATGAACACAAGTTGGTAGCGAACAACGAAATACCACACTAGCCTGATATTGTTCTTTCGATTTGTCCATTTCAACGAAGTTAACTTCAGTCCTCCTGTTGTATGACGGGCAGTTTCGTTGTGAGTAGTATGCTACTCACGAGTAGTATATTACCCACAGGCAGCATTCAGGAACAAAAGAGCAAGCTCCGAACGCCAGGAAGACGATGGACAAGAATAGACTGTCGGAATAGTGTATACGCACTATGGCAGAAGTTTCACCAAGGGGAATGACAACGTACTACCACCCGATGTGTGTGAGTGCATGTCTGACGTGCAGATGAGTGCACGCGTTTGTGGTTTGCTTTTTGACATGAACTATGCAGGAGTTTGCTCAATAAACGAATTCCCAGGCCAAACGTCTTTTGCGGTTACAACACTGTGATTGGTGGGATAATCGGTTGGTAGACCTGGGGAGGTACATTCAACGCTGTAACCCACGAGAGTAGAAGCTAAAGTCCGTGTCACCATACTATCAGGCAATTGGAATGCGACCATAAAGAGAAATGAAAGAGGCTTGGCTTGGCGTGTGATGCGGCATTGTGGTCGCACATTCACAAGAGTGATATCGGTGGACTGCTGATTGTGCGCGCTGTTGGCTTCACGTGCATTATTCAACGGATTCTTTTGGTATAAGCCGAAATACTGTTTGTAAAGACGTTCAACGCAGTCAACGTTATTTTTGAGTGGCACGACAATATATAATTGTAGATATCAATGTTAGTGAAGTTCATTACACTGATTGAACCAGCTCCACTAGGGGAGATTATTTGAGTTTTGACAGTCGGTCAACATACAACAGGTGACAGACATAGGGTCCGAAAACAAATGAACCTTAGCACGACCTCACCAACCGCACATTAACACATTCAAATACTTTTTACTTCATCTTTGAATAAATATTTGAAGCTTAATACTGCAGTGCACGGTCGGAATCCATCATGAACTGCAGCAACTGTCGAAAAACAAGACAATACGATGTGCGGCAGCGTAATTCCAGGTAACTATCGTGTGGTATCATTAGCCTACCAACAAACCGGTGGCGCCTGATGTGCGTAACATGTGAATTAGTACCACTTAATAAGGCCCTGAAACCCTCTGGACTGCGAGACCACCTTTATGGAAACATGTTGAAGCTATGACATTGTTCCACTTTGCGAGGTGAAGCAACCATTTGACACGTGTCGAACATTCATCATAAGAACACGGAAACCAATGTTTACAGTGGATTCTCCTTTACAGGACAGGTCCAAGCTAGTCACACAGCGTGGAAGATCCTACAGGATAGGTGAAAAATTGATCCCGTCAAGCATACCTGACGTTCTGTCAACTGTCGTAAAGATGGATGTCACGGTTGTTTTGAAAGTTATCTTTCATGGCAACGATACCATACTGTGACATCCGTATAATTCGAGATGCAAGTTGCTGAAACGACTGTAAAAGATAATGAAGCACTGTCAACAGCTCACATACGGTGCGTCATAAAGAAAGCCCATGAAGGGTTACTGTTTTGCAGATTGATGAAGTTAGCAATTCAATACTTGAATAGCTCCAGTAGTGCATTGGAGGTAGATGGATCCTCATGGATTATGTGATGTAACGTGCCACAGATGGAACACTTGATAATAAGTCACTTAAGTGGATTGAGTGTCATTTTTTTATAGAAAAAATTTAGTCCTTTTAATCTCCTGACATTTTGTCGTGAAATTATCGACCCAATGGTTTTCCCCAGTTATATCATAACCAGGACAAGACAGTCTTCAAATAACATGTTATCCCGTCAAATAGAAAGTTTGAAGATATCATGCTTGCTGCATCTGCCTGATTTGTTTAACACCATTACAAAAATTTTGCGGTCTGTTGATTATGAACTGCGCGAACAAATTAAATGTTTACATGGAAACGGTTTGTTTTTTCCCCTTCTTCTTTTTCTTCTTCGTGGTTGTGTGGCAGTTAAGCATCAGTGTGAACCACTGATGTATTGCTGTCTATGATGATAATGACATGAAAATGTGTTATTTGGTGGTTATTAAAAACAAAATAAATGTGGCCGTCTAACCAGGGCAGAACTGCAAGATTAATTTTTCTTGAGCAGAACTTCGGCACAAATTTCACTGTTCGTGCAAATATCCTGAAGAACATACGTTGAAAAGGGACTCTCAGACTGATTTTAACAATCTGATTAAATCGGAAACATCCATCTGCGCAACCAATCAATTCCGTAGAGATAAGATGGAATACGATTTAAGTCCTCAGAAGAAATCAATAAACGGTGAAGAAGTGAAGCAGATATTCAACGGCGGAGGGCATCATACAATGTGACAGTCACAATGTGTGATGATTCCTGTTTTGTGGAGGATCTGATACACTGAAATGCGTGCCAGTGAACAATCAAAACCTCTTGGATATTGTCAATCGTAGTGACTTGAGAGTGATGCCC
>LUCH01006937.1:0-16699 GCA_013368495.1 Paragonimus heterotremus
CAACAAAAACAAGTGATACGCAATAAAAAACAGATATCGAAACGGATACAATACAACTCAAAAGCTTCAGTGCGTAATGATTAGATATGTTATCCAGTAACAAATAACAATAATCGGATGTAATTTTTGATGCACGGGGCACCAATAGAGCAAAAAATGCGTAGACAATAACAGCGAGAAAATTTGAACCAAATTTCGAGTTACCCGCGTTTGAGCTATGTGTCCGACTGTCAGCGGCCATTTTGGGGATAATCTAGTCACCTAGTAGCCTATTAAATACATTAACTGACGTTGCCATGACAATCGTCGCCGAAAGTGCGTTCCACGTCGAACGGACTCGGACAGCAAAATTATGTCGCCTGAGTAAAAGACTACTACGTGGTGTATATATCTTGTAATTATGGCCCCTGAAATTCACTGTACTGGCGAGTGTAAAAAGATTTTTGTTGGGGTGAATCGGAGAACATAAGGTTTTGTATGTTAATATAACGTCACCCCTCAGACGCCTGCAGGCTAGGGGGAATAGCTCCGGCTTCGAGAGATGGTCCCCATACGACGAGGAAGATAGACCATCAACCCGCTTAGTAGCCTGTCTCTGGATTGCCTCTAGAGCCGTGACATATTTCTTCAAGTACGTTGCGCGTGCCTTAATGTTGACTTCCAGCAGCGCTCTTAACAGTGTGCTGTAGATACCTGAGAATCTGTCGACTTGGAAGTCTGTAAGGATCCTACTAAGCATAGCTGGCCTGCCGCTAGCTTTCATTTCCAACAGCACAGCGTTATTACCAGAGGAGGCGTCTGACGTAACGACGGTACCTAGGTTGCGCACCTGATGGACAGTGGCTAGGGTAGCACCACCGATGCTATATGTTTTAATGCTCTGGTGACGAACATACATAGTCTTCGACTTGGACGTGTTGAAGGGCAGTCGATTTTGCACGGACCACAGATGCAGGGCATCTATGTCTCTTTGAAAGTCCTCTGCGTCTTCAACGCTGTGTAAGACACGCCATAGTTTCGAATCGTCAGCATACATCACAACGAGAAAGTTACTCATGTCCGGGAGATCGTTAACATAGACTAAAAATAATAGGGGACCCAGTATGGAGCCTTGTGGTAGACCAGTTGCAGCGTTGAACGGCCTGAATTGCCCACCGTCAACTCTAACTGTGCCTGTCCGACAGGATATGTATTGTTTGAACCAAAAACAAACCCCACCACATGAGCCCATATCGTCCAGTTTGCCCAGTAGAATGCTGTGATCAACTTTATCGAGCGCTTTTGTAAAGTCTAAAAGCACACCATCAGGTGGGAGGCGTCCTTCGGCAGCTTTTGTCCACGAGTCAGCAGCAATCAGTAGATTGGTCGTGCATGAGTGACCGTTCCTGAAACCGTGCTGCACCAGCGCCAACAGCTAGTGAGTGTTCAAATAGCTTCTTGCGAAATCGTCTACCATGCTCTCCATCACTTTTGACATTGCTGGTAGTAGAGCAATTGGTCCGAAGTTACTGGCGTTCGTTTGACCCCCACCCTTTTAGATGGAAGGGATAACGTCATGCTTCCAAGTGGCTAGACTACAACCAGTATAGTATAAGTGTTGGTATGGTCGCTTGCACTTAATGGCGCATCAATTTCGACTATATTCGCCGTATGGGTTCGGTAGTTAACACTTTATCCAGTCGGGATAGCCTGTGGCCTTCTCTCCATCCTGTGGGTTGGTTGACGTGCTTGGTGAGTCCTACCTCCTGCACAAGGTTGTAGGATTCCGTGGCCACATTACTAGACGTTAGGCCCCTGGAGAGACCTGCATTTGGGATGTTGAAGTCCTCTATAACGATGGTGCGGTGTACGGGGATTGCAGTGACCATTCTAATGGCACTGTGCATTCTTTCATCCCGTTCTGCGGCTGCGGAAGAGGCACGATAATTTACGCCGACGATAGCTTGTGATAAGTGAGGTGTCCTAACGTTCATCCAAGGGGTCTGTTCAAGTGAAAGCAGGATTGGGTCTCCGTTTGGGCTGCACGTAATTCAGCACTGACTTAGATTGGTACGCCGCCACCTCTGCTGGCTAGCTGGTCCTTGCGAAAGGTAGTATAACCAGGAATTTCTATCGCGTACTCGGATAGGTCCGACGTTAGCCATGACTCCGCTACACCTGCGTTTTTAGGCTTCTTCGAGTCGACAAGCTGTCGTAGTTCCTCTGCCTTGTTTTTTAGATAAAGTACAACAGTAAACATACACCACCATCTAAATACGTGTACCTACATACCCTCAACTGTTATGGTATCTGCCTTCAGATGTGTAACGGGTACCACCTGAGCTAAGCCGACCCCCTTGAGGTCGGCTGTACTGGGTTTTTTGGTTGTGCGGGAGGTGGTGGGCTATGGATGACCTTCGGTATTTTGGTCATCTCTATCGCACTTGCCGCCGTGGGAGGTGTATTCGTCAAAGGCGCTCCACAAACAGACTTTGGTTTATCTGCATGAAGCCGGATATCACATGGGAATCTTTTTCGCGTATACCACCTCTGAAGCACAGTGGACAACATATCCTTTGTGAAGAGAGTTATTCGTAACAGTCTGTGAGTTGAGATGGAGCTCAGGTTTACTGAGCGTTGAAGGTATTGCGTAGACTATGCTCCACATTTGCCTACGTATAGGTTTAGTTTGGCTTGGGTACATTTCCAGTGATCGATGTAGTGCTTATGCGCTTGCGATTCATCCGCATCATTTAGCTCCTCTATGCCGTGTACAACTAAACTACAATTTCAATCATGCTGAGAACTCTGGGTTTACAACATGCCTTCCTTCCAGGCTCCCCGATCGCCCAAGGGAAGTCAGGCTTCGCTTTTAAACAACAGTCATTGAGTCTGGGCAAGGAAGATGCTGTTAAGAGAGCCTCCTCGTTGTCTTCTATCCGGCCCAGCGTGACACAGATTGGCCGGGGGCGAAAGTCTCGGTGGGATTCACGAAGCCTGCGTAGCATGGGTTTATCTTCTACGCCTAGCTTGAGTAGATTACAAAGAGATCTCCACTGCGACTGATCATCAGCTTCTTTCTGGTTGAATAACGTGCTCTCCCTTTCTGCGGCGTAATAGGTTATGAGATTATGTCTGGCGAACGCGGGACAGACTACACCTACGCGTATTTATGCCATGTGTTCTGAGCTGGGGGACGGCGGTTTGATTACGGCTTTCGACTAACGGCTTAAAGCTTTCCTGGTTCGTGCCGGCGGGCGACTTGGACGCATCGGCTTGCTGAGACAGTAACGATGCGTTTACCGCGCTTCCGCTTGGTGCGGCCTGTCGAAACTGATTCACTAGCTAGTACATGAGACTGCGGGCTTTGGTTGTACATGGCGTATCCGGACGATATATTGCAGAGATTGAGGAACTGACTCACTCTCCTGTTCTTTTTTATCCTGAATGGTGCTGTCCTCACGGATGTTTAGTCGGCATGCCACACAATGGTATCTGAGGGCCGGGGAAGGTGAGTCTCCGAGTCTTGAATACAAGTCTGTGGGGAACTCGGGGTCGCACTTGCAGTGAACCCAGTAGTTGAAAAAGTCACAGGCCATGGCTTTGCTGCGGGGCCCTACTACTTTTGCCAAGTGGTACTGCTGTGTTGCTGCAGTGGATAACGTGCCAGTAGCAGAATTCACTAAATGAAATCCGTGCAGTAGAAGTAACTGGATAGATTTTGAAGCCTTCAACTGGAGGAACGGCAGTTTCATGCAGATAACTTATGGCAGTAAAGCCGTTTTCCTTTCCCTTCAAAAATTCGTCGGGTTAAATTTAACTTCCGCGGGTTTGAAGCAGAGGCCCAAGTTTCCCGGATCTAAACAAATTTTCCTGGTTAGCGTCAGGCCGCAGTCTATTGATGTGAAAGGTAGTCATTGAAAATATGGTGTAACACCGCTCTTGGGGATCACAGTAAATACCACAAACCAGGTAAGATTACTTGCACAATAAAGTTTTTGAGAATGAGTCAGGTAATTTTTGAAACAATGGCTAGAAGCGCTGCTAACGACCTCAGGAGGAAGACTGTTGCAAAGGTTAACAACCCTGTAAGGGAATGACAGCTGCCTAAAGGAGGTCCAAGGACGAAGCTTGAAAATATTCTTGTTGGTATATCCTTGCTGGCCGTCAGTATTAGCTTAAATGATGAACTGTTCAACCAGATTTACTCTAAACGGGGAGTGTGTAAAAATTAAATCACCACAGAGTCGTTCAAATTCAAGTAGTTCGATCAAGAATATCAACTCGGGACTCGCACGCGACATTCCTTAAGCCCGTGACTAGTTTGGTGGCCGCGCGCTGGAAAAGTCCAACTGCTAATACGTTTTTCTTCAGACTAGCATACACGATCTGATTAGCATACTCGAGGGGCGGTCCGACGTGAGCCCCGTAAAGCGTTTAGAACGCCTTCTTTTCTATGCGGGAGAGAGTGCGTCCGTTCATCCTAAGAGCGGCAAGTCCGTCTCGTGCCGCCGTCTTGTGCTGATGGGCGAAAGATAAGTTAGACGACAACCAAATACCCAGATCTTTCTTCAGATCTATTTTCATACCTATTATGTCGAATGCACTATGAATCACGAAGGCACTGCAAGAATCTCCCTCGGGTGACAAATATGCGCACTCTCTGTCATTTAGTTAGAGGCTCCAATCGCCCAATCAGCGCATAGTCCCGTCAAGATCAGAAACAACAGAGGACCAATTATAGACCCTTGAAAAACTCCCGCAGAAATTAAAGAAGGTGGTGAAAGATGCGATCCAGTTTTAAGTCTAAACATCCTATTATAGAGGAAACAGGTAATCCAATGAAGAATCTATCTTTGATTAACATAGGCTTCCAGTTTGTGTTTCAGAGGGCCGTGTGGGGCACAATCGAAAGCCTCCGCAAAAGAAAGAAGCCATGCTGGGTAGAGGAAAAAAGACGGTTTGATAAGAAGTGATTGAAGATGGCACGCTTTAATAAGCGCTCCATCATCTTGCATTAATTGCCAGTAAGGCTGATTGACCGATACCTAGCCGGGGAGTGCCGGTCACCTGCTTTAAATATGGGTGTGACCGTCGCCTGTTTTCATGCACTAGGGAGAATGCCAGTCTGGAGTGTCTGTTTAAACAGCTTATAAAAGAGTTCCGTCGGATTAGCAGCTGCTTTTTTGAGAATTCTGGGATAAATATTGTCAGGACCCACTGCACTGTATGAATTACCCTTGGATGAAAGGTCCTCAACATCTAACACAGAAAGCTCTGTGGTAACGAGTGGTTGCCGGAAATTATGCAGCGGAAGGATAGGGCGACGAATCGGCGGTGTGACGTTATAGACTGCCGAGTAGGACGCCCTAAATAACTCGGCCACATTCGGGAGCCAGTTGAGGTCTCTCTATCAGGCAGTCGCAGACGACGAGCCTAGGGTTCATTCTCTCTCAGTAGTCGCATGTACTTAAATAAGAAGTTTTTGTTCCCGCGGGCTCTGAGGAAGACCTTCTCTTGTACGAGTTTGGCGTACCCACGGATTTCCTGCATACACCTATCTCGAACAGTGTGGAACGCGGGTAGGTCCTCCAAATTTCCGTGAGCTTACGCTTTGCGAATAAGTAGGAACGGTCATCGAGGAGACGACGTATTCTTCGCGGAAGAGGTGGCCGACAAGAAAAAGTGCACAGTTTGCGCGACATAAATTAGTCGTCTGCCTTCCCAACTGCGCCTTGAAGTGCACGGTAGTTCTGTTCCACGGAGCCATAGCCAAAAAGAAGTGAAACTAGGTGACTTCTCAGGCCGTCAAAATCAGCCTGAGTAAATTTTCCGACTATGGGCTTCTCTACTGGTTGTTGTGGCCAGTAACAGATGAGATCCTAGATGAGCAGAAAGCAGTCACTGTGTTCGAGTAGTGGCTTGATGATAATTCTGTCTACCAGGTGGCTGTCATTAATAATGACCAGGTCGAGCAGAGAGGAAGTCTGACCAGAACGATGCTGCGTCGGGTCGTTGACATGCCGTGTTCACGCTCTCCGTCGCATCAGCATCTATAGGAGGTTGGGAATGCGCCTTCACATCTCTGGTTGGAAACTGATGCCCAGTTTATTTTCGGTGCATTAAAGTCGCTCATTATAAGTAGATGTGCAAGGTTCTGTAGGCCTAGGAATTTGTCTAGGTTTACAAGAGTGTCGTCATCAGAGACCTCAGATGAGGGAGAACGACAGATAACCCCCAATAAGAGTGAGTCTCGGCCACGCAAAGCCAGTCGAAGCCACAGAGCATCACATTTATCAGAGGAGTGAAATCCACCCATAACCGTGGGTGTTGGGAGACAATGCTGAAGGAAAATTGCAGAACCTCCCATTCTCCCTCGGGCGGAGTCAGTTGAGTAAATTTAATACCCAGGGACACTCAGTACACTGCCACGGATGTCACCTGTAAGCCAGGTCTCTGCGAAAGCATAAAGGTGATGTTGCATGCCATGAATTAACTATCCGATTTCCCGTAATTTATTGGGCAAACTCGGACAGTTCGTATACATGCACTCAACAGCTACTTCCTCGCCTGACCTCTCGAGAAACCAAAGAGGACAGGTTGGAAAAGAAAACCCAGAGTGGAGGAAGGTAGTGGTGTTGGACTCGGTGTGTGCTGCAGGAAACGAAGACCGGCCATTTTGAGCTGAACAAATGACTGATGGACTTGTGGGAACTACAGTGTGTTAAACCGTTTGCACATCGTAATACGGTCAACATCAGGCCTAGTGTTTCAGAAAGAGGTCAAATAGACTGACCTGTATCCTGGACATAACAGTTTCACGGCAAGCGACGAATGTTTCTTGAAGTTCTCGTTGAGGAACTTCCGTTCTGCCTTCTCGGCAGAAGAAACAACTGCGATACTGACGGTATCGTCTGAAGACTGGTTCTTCTCCGATGAGAACAAAATGCGGTGTGGCCAGACAAGATTGGTTTTAATAGTACTCCTAGGCTAAATGTAATGATGTCGAGTATTCAACAGATGAAATGCCGATGATAAGAGATTAGATTGTTAATATTCATGAAGACAAATGAAGTCTGAACGCCAAATGTTTTAGAAAAAGGGGCATATTATAGGCTTTGATGAACAGGTAGTACTGCGCCACCTGACTTGGGCGTTTCAACAATGATGTGATCATGAATAAGGGCAGATTTTGATGTTACCTGGCTCTACCAACTACCATTAGCAAACGAACTGATAGTATATGTGCTGTATAACATTCACCTTCGTTTCTGAGTAACATATGGCAAGTATGAATGCCAGGAGGACATGAGAGCGGAAGCGACTATTGGAACAGAGCGCACGCACTGTGGAAAACGTGCTACCAAGGCGAATGGCAACCTACTGCTAACTAACGTGTGTAGGTGCGAGTCAGTCATACGGATGAGTGTACGCGTTCGTTGTCCTATGTTTTCTCCTACCTTGACGTGGTTGTCAGGCTTGTGTGCTGCTTTGATCCGGAGAGATGTGCTGACTACGACCTCGGTCGTTGCAGATTCAACACATCAGGTTGGCCAAAGCGGAGCAGCCAGATAAAAGGCCGATGCGTCCGTTGTGGGGCGTTCGCTCTGTGTACTATCAGTGTGTTATATTTTGGTTCGGTTTGTTAATTCCTGTGTTGCCTGATCTGATTCTCTGTATGTGTGATTGGTTTGTCGATGCAGTATAATCTCTATGTGAATGTGCCAAATGTCTCGGTTGTGATTGTCTAGCCTGTTCTGAATGGTTGATGCTGATGCGCACGTGTACGTGTGTGTTACCTGCTGCATTGTGGCAAAGACTTTTGAGCCGAAGGCTTTAGTAGAGGACACTAACCGCTCTCCTGTCTAAGTCAGGACGCCCTAGCAGTAACCGATGCCAAAAAAACGCATGAATGCTAATCGTATACCGTGAGTTCCCGGGCTGTTCGAGAAGACTATTTTCTTTGGAAGAAATCGTTTTGATGGCTTGGCAGCTGAAATCGTCGAAATCTGCATCATGGACTGATATCTGTTTGCTTTGACTGACCATTAATTAAAAACGACCTGATCGTAGTTGTTTTTCGAAAATCGGTATGGTTGCCGTTGTTGTGGTCAATTGTGTGCGTGAATGTTATCACAAGAATGCTGGGGTTATTGTTAATGTACCTTTTCATTGTTGTCATTTGTTTTTTTATTTCACTTCCAGTTGTTTATTTTTATTTGTAGAAAATGGATTGTATTGCTATTTTCAAGGCGACGTTTGAGGATCGCGAATTTTACACTTTCTCACACTTTCAGGAGTGTCTTCAGAGGTAAATGGATGAAGTGGGCGTTATTTACGTTCGTGGGACGAGCCGTATTTCGAAAACTGCCTTGACCTACGATAAGGTAAGGTGACATCGGTTCCAGAAAACCTGCAGATTTATCATCGCCGTACGAAGCACTAAATACATAGGAGTGTATGCAGGGGCGTGCGACGTTTCTAGTGGGTTAACTGTTGTTAGTTTCAACGAACCAGTTCTCGCGACACATGTTCCAGATCAGGATTTTATGTGATCCGACGACATGCCTGTCTGGTTTCGAGCTCATTCGAGTTGGAGCACAACCACCCCGCCAGTCGTCTGCTATATGAGTCCCATCTTTCGAATCGTTCACTCACCATCAGTGGACTGAACGAATGCAAGGGCCTGTTTCACTACTATACACCAACTACTGACATTAAACAATATGTGGCGGATGTTTACGGGAAGCTTATCACAACCACTGACGTTGGAAACATCCGTTGTAAGTTGAAGCCCGCAGTGTCGAGTGAGTTCGCTATGCAAGATTGATCACGGAACATTAAAGAACCCTGATGAAGCGTTGTCAGTAGTTAGTGCAATGGGTGTGATACTCACCATGAGAGATGAAGACAACGGATATAGCATATCTGCTCCGCCCAGCGAAAGCAAATTAAACTTATTTGACGCTTCGCGCATGTTGTGGACGTGGATGCCACTCGTGCGACAAACAGGCACAAGTATACCGTCGTATACTTGCTCACACTTTCGAAATTGGAAGTTATATCACTTTCTCTTAAGAGGCAATGTGGGACACGGCCGTCCCGTGATATACGGGTACGTTCGTGGTGGGGAGTATGCTTCACTACGTAGACATTTTGAAACTTTTTGAGAAATGTTGGGCGAGCAGATTGCGGTGAAAACATTTGTCGTGGATAAGATGGCTGCACAAATGAAGGCAGCCCATTAAGTGTTCGGCCGCGACGTTCTATTGTGTTAATTTCATGTACGCGATGCCGTACGTAAGCGTGTAAGTGGGCAAAATTCATCTGTCATATTTGTTGTAAGGCAAACTCCTTCCACCGAACGGCTACGGCAGAAAATGAAGAAGAGTAAGTTGCACCGTTACACTGTTAACCGGAGGTTTAAACGTGATCTGTATATCATCGGTTAAACGGATAAGAAATTTCTGAATTATTTTTGTGTAACTGACTGTATATCAAACCGAAGTGGACCATTCATGCGCAAAGCGATGTTGTCCATTCGGCAGTCGAATGAATAATAGGCTGGAGAACGCAAACGGACTGTTGAAGAACAGGAACTTCTCAGCCGTCGCCATTCGGAAAATGCCGTCCTTCCCATAATCCTGAAAAGCAACCGATAGCATGGCAGTGAAATATAAACTAAATAAGGATGGGACCATAATGCAACCCTGCTTCACACCAGTGACAACGTCAAAATCATTAGAGGTAGATCCACACGATTGTACATTCGCCCTCATGCGCAAATGCAACAATTTAATTAGATTGACGAGCTTATCCGGACATCCAAACCCACCAAACACCGTCCGCGGCGCTTCGCGGCTCAAGGAGTCGAACGCCTTGGCGAAATCTACAAAGAGGATATACAGCGTGTGGTTCTGTTCGTGGCAATTCTCCTGAAGCTGTCTAGCGGTAACCACCAGTTTGATCGTATTCCTATTTGCCCGCAATCTGCATTGCTCCTCAGGAACATTGGCCTCCAAAATATCCGTATTCAGGCGGTTCAGAAGGATTCTTGCATGCGTCTTACCTGCGCAGCTCAGCAGACTGATGCCCCAATAACTGTCGGGGCATTGCTTCTATTACCTTCAAACAAAGATACCATCACAGCATCCTTGAAATCTTGTGACATCACCTCCTGCTCCCAGATGCAGTGAACTAGCTGGAGCAGTGCACGTTCCATTGTCGGCCCGTCATTATTCAGGGTTTTGCCCGACAATCCATCTCCGCCTGCAGTCCCCTCATTGCGATGGTGATCAATAGCTCTCTACAATTCCAGTAAATCAGGAGCGAGAGCAGGTGAGGGCTTGATAGCTCGTTGCGGCAGGCTGTTCACGGTCACACAATCAATGGTAGCAAGACGATTTAGTAGGCTACCAAAGCGTTTTGTAGAACTTCATGATGTCCTCTCTTTGGGTACACGGACAGCCGGTGGCTATGTCTGCCAATTGCTTTAGTAGACTGGATAGATGAACCGAATATCGCTTCGAGCAAACCGTGAAACTCCCTATGTCGTCGACGATCTACGAAACCCTGCATCCGCTCGCCCTGCTTCATCCACCAGTTGTCCATGATTTCGCGAACACGCTCGGCCAGTTGACGGCAGATACTCCGGGATGTCGCCTTCTACGCTTCATTTCTCGGGTCCACTGTGGAGGCAGCAAACGTGGTATTCTTCTCTCGTACCAATACGGCGATAACCGCGTTGTTGTCGTCGAACCAGTCCGCACGTTTCTGGCGTTTGAGACCGATCGTCTCGGTGGTTGCAGTCGTGATCTGTTCCTTGATGAACTGTCACATACCCTCAGGGGTAGTGGATGCAGGAACATCGTGCAGACGAGCGGCAACTGCACGCTGGAAAGCAGTCTTCTTCTCACAGTTCTCCAATCGTTTTACGTCCAACTTCTGTTCTTGTCTGGAAGATCTACAATAAACAGACTTGTGTAAATGGATAATCAATTTAGTCCTGACCAGCTTATGATCGGTGCTACATTCAGCACCACGCATCACCCGCGTGATACGCACTTCACGAATGTCGCGCTGTCGCACAATCACGTAGTCAAACAAGTGGTGATGCCGCTTCGTAGATGGGTCCACGTCGTGATGTCGCTCGCATACAGCTGGAATCGGGTGTTCGTGATGGCCGGCTCGTGAGTAGCGCACAGGCGGATCAGACGATCACCGTTCTCACTGGCTGAACCAATAATGTAGGGTCAGAAGACTCCCGGCCAAGCTGCTGAGTCGTGCTCAACTTGACCGTTCATGTCATCCAGAGCAACTCGTCGGCCACTCACCGGCACTGAACAGATCGTGGCGGGCAGTTGGTCATAGAACTGGTCATTTATACCATCATTATGACACATAGTCGGACCATGAACACTAACAAGTGTAGCGCAATTACCTCGACCGAGTCGCAGGCGCATAGACAGCATTCAAGTGCTGATACCGTGTAGTTCGTTTATCGTCAAAGCGTTCATGCGACAGTGACTGCAAAACAGACACCATGCTCCCGGGCACCGTCTGTTGGGTAACTTATGCAGTGAAAGGTGTACCCGGCACTTGCTCCCCGTAACCTACCTTGGTCCGCAAGCCTTGTGTCGCTCAAGGCTGCTACGTCGATACCATAGCAACGCAGTCTCATCGCGACCAGTGCGGTGCACCGTTCTGGCTGTCCGCTGGAGCTGCATCGATCCAGCAGCGTGCGCACATTCCATGCTCCAACACAGGGCGCCTTGCGTCCCCGGACCTGTTTCAGTTTGCTCCTCGGGTTACCGAAACTTCAGTGAGCATTAACTGTTCGAGGACTAATATTGGAGGAGAGTGTGAAGGTGAGTGATTAGTAATAGTCTTTTTTCGCCTACCCACATGACATGTGCAGCAGATAGGGCGATCCGGTTTATCCTGTGCAACGGCCGATGCGGTGTGATATGTGGTTCATTTTGTATCATCATCGTATTTGTGCCGTGTGAATATCTTTGTTATCTATTGGTTAAAAAATGTATTGTAGCTATCGGAGTTGCTGAAATTTTGTGATATGTCGCCGAACTCGAAATCATACAAATCTGTTCCATAGAGATTTCCTTGTTTCAATCTTCCGATGACGTAAGCAAGGAAATGTGCAGTAGTTCAATGGTATAGGGATTAATGGAAGAGTGACGCAAACTCGCATTCAACGTTATTTCGGAAATACGAAAGTAAAATATAATGAAAATCGACGTCAAGTGTAGAAACACATGTTCTTGTTTAAATTTCGGCGTGATTAAGCAGGAAAGCGTGATTATAATTTCGACAATCGAACTGTTGTTGAAACATGGGTGCTAAGCTTTTAATAATATCACAAACGTGAGGAATGCCTATAACCTGCTTCAACGTAGGACAATTCATCATGCTTCACCACTCGCTGGTACCACTGTTGATAACTTTTCCATGAAATCGGGATGTACGCTGGAACGGAAACAATGTGATCTGCTGAAAGAATGACATTATAGAACACTCCCAGCTGGAAAGATTACGGTAGTTATAACGGGTATTGTGCAGCTCGCCGGTATGGTGCTTCAAGGCCGAAGCGAATTAAAAACGGCTGTTTAGGTGCGGAAGGAGATTTTTCAAATCTTTCATGAAATATTACAACGCATATTACGGGGCAAATATACATATCTTATCGAGTATAATAAAAGCGTTGCAATGAGAAAAATCAGCTATGCCTAAAAATTGTCCATATTTGCACTTTTGTCGGAAAAATGTGCCGTCTTTTCTTCGACAAAATCATCATGTCGGCTTTCCTCATCGATTCTACGTCCTGCAAATGCTTTCGTCGGAAGTTCCGTGGTAGAATACATGTCCTTTTAGGTCAAAACGCCCAATTCAGAGTGGTTTTGTGAATCTGACTGAATCTGTAATCCTCGTTTGCATTGTACTGTACACGAAATATCTCAGTAATTCCTAATTAACGTTATGCCGCCATGGTCATTTGTTAGTTATTCACCTGAATTATATGTTCAGTCTGGTTCCCTTACAACATTTCCTATGGAAAAGGATTTGCGTTATCACGTGATTGTTTCTACCTACGGTATGGTATAAACCTGGGTAACAAGTTCCACTCCATCATTAACAACATGCGTATTGTTTTGGTTACCGCTTAATGACCGTGCTTTAATATGGCTTGCCACGTATACGCGAGTAAATGCTGAGTTATGTGATAGACTGATCAAATTTGACGTTCATTATTTCTCCAACGAAAACATTGATTCCCAATTCTGCCGCTTCAGCTACAACCGTTCTATCTTCGTATCATGTACGCTTATGATTCCGATGACTGTTGGTTTATGTTGTCGCGGACTGCCAGTGTGTTACTTCACTTTTGGTCATAACTGAAGGAGATCATCACAACTTATGCCCAGTTGTCTAAATACACGTATATTCTGAATCCACCCGATTTCCCCTTACCAACGTTGATCATAGTTTAAGTGAACTAGACAGAGGAGTTACTAATGTGAACGCATGCCACATACTTAGGCGTTGATCATAGCTCAAGTGAACTGGACGGAAGATTTACTGGTGTGAACGCATACTATATACTTAGGCATTGATTTAAGCCTAATTGAAGTTGTAGCGACCTGGAGGTTTCACTGGCTTACCTGCGGTATGGTTTGTAAAGTAGTTCCAAAACTCATAGTTACGTGTTGAACCCAGGCTATTAAGAAAGTTCCCATGATGCGTGTTGTTCGATTGTTTTTCTGGATGCCATGTGACTATGGCGCGAATCGGAATGCACACGTGTGTCACACACACCCGGTTTAATCACTCGTCGACGGCCGGTCTCCAGCATCTGTAGCTAACTTACGTGTCGGTGCCATTTCTAGCGCGATGAGGGACTATCTGTATATATCCTGCAATAAATATTCAGTCTCTTCTCTCTAAGGCCTTTTGTATTTCGCGTCTGGTTAATTCTCACCTGGGGAAAACGGCTTAGTGCGCCGTGCACTGAAAATTGGACGGAGCAGCTACTAGTGTGAGCGCATACTACATACTTAGGCGTTGATCATAGCATAAGTGAAGTGGACGGAGGAGTTACTAGTGTGAACACATACCACGAAGGCGATAATCATAGTCTAAGTGAACTTGATGGAGCAGCTGATAGTCTGAATGCATACCACATAGGCGGTAATCATAGCCTAAGTGAAGTGGACGGAGGAGTTACTAGTGTGAACGCATACCACACACTTTGGCATTGATAATACTATACGTCAACCTGACGAATTAGTTGCTAGTGTGAGCTCATACTACATAATTGGGCGTTGATCATAGTTTAAGTGGACTGGATGGAGCAGTTACTAGTGTGAACGCATACCAAATATTCAGGCGTTAAACATAGCTTAAGTTAATTGGATCGAGGAATTAGCGGTGGGAACGCATACTATGTACTTAGGCATTTATATTAGTTTACGTCAACTGGACAAAGTGGTTGCTAGTATGAGCGCATACCACATACTTAGGCGTTGATCATAGCTTAAGTGAACTTACTTCCTGCAATTATATAAACAGGATAGTCGCTCCAGGTGATGTTGATTCGCACTTTCTTCGGTTCGTGTGCAAGCGGCACACTGTCAGCGGACCGGTCAAAGTCAACATTCGTTGCGGGTGGTGTGCGGTACTTGCACTCCATAATCATTGGGGAAGTGCGAACAACGTCTAAAGTATATGGAACTGGCAAAAAATAAGGATCCAAAACCTGCACTTACCAGGCGACTGATGTTGAAGCTGATTGCCACAGAATAGACACTCGTTTATGTCTGCCATTTGGATACATTTGGAATGAGAAACCAGCTGTTCGGCATCACAGCAATAACCGTCCACCTGTACCGGGTCGCCGCAGTGTCCACATGGCAGTCCTGTTGTAGGCTTATTCACCCACCTCGGTTGCATACCACTTGCAGCTGCGCCAATGGGGGAGTCGTATAAAGGTAAGCCAGTATTAGCACGCTCCATTATCTTACTGGCAAAAGCAATGGTGGTGTTCAAGCAGGCCACCACCGTGCGGCTGTTGCAGTCATGCAGTTTTTCGATTACATGATTAAGGGCTTTATAGTAGCGGTTGAAACCGGCTGCAGCAAGCGGCCGAAGCTGCCGGCCTACCAACCGACGAATTGGCAAATTGTATTCCGCAAGCCACCGCTCATGAATGGGGAACTCAAGTTTGTAAAAGAAAATGGACAGTACGAAACACCTTACCGTGGGGGCAGAGATGTTTACGAAACACCGACGGAATGTGAATGCATCGAAGCCACATTGCACGGTAGAAAGTGCATTCACGTGTGCCGTGTGCGCTATCGACGACGAAAGCGCCCCCATCTTGTTACACGTGAAACTGCGATGTTCAGTGATTACTAGAGAAGTGCTTACCTTGCATTCAGACACTGTTTCGAAAAAAGGACGTGGAGTCTGTTAGGTGATAAGCGATTGTCGGATTTGTTGATTCAGATGAAACAGTTGCTAGGTCCTTTATCCATGGATGAGGCGCTCCTCAAGGAGTTATGGATTCAGCGTCTCCCAGTGAATACACAAGCTATCCTAATAGCTGCTAAGTCGCCGTCCTTGTTAGATGCCGCACAACTCGCAAACGATATACAAGACCGCTTTTGTACTTGTCCCTCTGCCTTACTCACAGCGGTGACAGGCCGCAAAGCAGAGACTTCCAAGAGTCCGGACCTTTCAGCAGCGCAGGCAGCATCCTGTCCGCCGCCGCCAGACGATTGGCGCACTGTCTGGGCAGAGATTGCAGCTCTTCGACGAGATTTCGCCCGCCTCAGGACAGGTTCACCCTCCCGTCGACGCCGTAGTAAATCTCCCCGTAGACGTCCCCCGATGTCTGGTGAATTGTGTTGGTATCATAACAAGTTTGGCAATCGGGCGAAGCGTTACGTCGCCCCATGTAAGTACTTCAATCAGGGAAATGCTCAAGACGGCCCATAATGGCGACAAACGTGGCCGGCACCCTCGTTAGCAGTCGCCTCTTTCACATCATGGATTTAAGTTTCAGGACCACGTTCCTGGTCGATACGGGGGCGGCAATCAGCGTGGTTCCCCCACGATCAGGCGAGGCGACCCCCTCTCTTTTACCTATGTTTTGTGCCGCTAACGGCACGCTCATTCCCACCTACGGTCAACGCTCACTCGCGCTTGACCTCGGTCTCCGGCGAACATTTCGCTGGGTTTTCGCAATTGTAGCCGTACCATTCGCTGTTTTAGGAATCGATTTTCTTCAACATTTCGACCTCATGGTCGGTGCCTGAAGACGAAAGCTGATCGATTCCCGCGCAAAACTTAGCGTTAACGGCACCCAAGCATATGCAGAGGCCATCAAACCTCTCATTCTTCATCCCGAGACTCCTCAACCTTACGCGTCTCCCCTTTCGGATTTTCCACTGCTCGTTCGATCCACGAACGAGCCACTCCCAGTCACTTCCACTTGCACGCACCACATTCGGTCCAAAGGTCCGCCGGTGTCGTTTAGGCCAAGACGTTGAGCCCCGGACAAACTTAAAATAGCTAGGGCGGAGTTTGAGCACATGCTCGAACTAGGGATAATCCGCCCTTCTAAAAGTCCATGGGCCCCTCCTCTCCACATGGTCCCAAAGAAATCAGGTGACTGGCGCCCTTGTGGCGATTATCGTGGCCTCAA
>LUCH01006937.1:16887-27243 GCA_013368495.1 Paragonimus heterotremus
CGTTCCTTGTTCGCCAGGTTAGCCCATCACGAGATAACTGTCAATGCACCTAAATGCGAACTTGGAAAAGGTAGTATAGAATTTTTGGGCCATAGTATTTCAGCTTCAGGAATCCAAGTTTTACCATCGAAGGTAAGTGTTGTCAACGATTTTCCTGAACAAGCCTCTTTTAAGCAACTTCGACGTTTTGCCGGCCTAGTAAATTACTATCGCCGGTTCATCCCCATTGTGCGCAACTCCTGCAACCACTCACGGACTTACCCCGAGGCGGTACGCGTGAATTCAGTTTTGCGGACGCAACGCGCACAGCTTTCGTCGAGCTTAAAAAGGCTACATTCAATGTCACTCTCTTAGCCCACCCAGACCCTCAAGCCCCACTTTCTCTTTTTACTGATGCCTCAGACGTAGCCGCCGGTGCCGTCTTACAACAGCTTGTCAACCATCAGTGGAAACCCCTAGGTTTTTTCTTCCAACGTTTGTTACCTGCCAAATCTGGGTATAGCACGCTTGGGAGAGAATTACTTGCTATTTACCTAGGTATCCGCCACTGCCGCCATGCATTAGAAGGTCATTCCTCCATTGTGTTTATGGATCACAAACTTTTGGTGTACGCACTTGCCTCTTCATCAGGCAGGTACTCCCCCAGGGAGATCAGACACCTGGACTATGTTTTGCAGTTCACCTGCGACATAGGGCATCTTTCAGGTGCCCTTAACCTTGTCGCCGACGCTCTTTCGCGCGTCCATGCTACCCTTATCACACCTGCTTCAGCTGACCTTAGTGACCTAGCTACGGCCCAGGCACGAGAGCCTGACTTCCAAACTTCCTTACAACGCCATTCCTTGAAGCTGCGCCCCATTCCTCTGCATGATGCGGAGGGAACTATTCTTTGCGATATGACTACGGGTATTCCGAGACCTGTAGTGCCAATGGCGTACCGGCGTGCTATCTTCAACTAGCTTCACAATCTCTCGCACCCTGGTGTTTGCGCCACCGTTAAGTTAGTGACGGATCGGTTTGTTTGGCCTAAGGTTAATTCAGACGTTCGTATTTGGGCACGCGCTTGACTACAGTGCCAACGTCTCAAGATGCACAAGCACACACGAAGCCCTGTTTTATCATTGGGTCTTCCAGAAGCCAGGTTTTTGCACGTCCACTTAGATCTAGTTGGACACTTGCCGCCTTCACGTGGCTATGTTTACATATTAACCTGTGTAGACCGATTCTCAAGATGGCCGGATGCCATCTCATAGAAGAATTGCTCACCTGAGGCCGTCGTTAACGCCTTCTTGGAACGTTGGGTGGCCAACTACGAATGCCCCACAACCATTACGACGGACCGCGGTTCGCATTTCGAGTGCTCAACATTAGAAGCTATGACGAACTTTCTCGGATGCCGGCGCATTCGTACCACGGCATACCATCCGTCCTCGAATGGTTTAGTGGAACGTTTCCATAGACGGCCTAAGACTTCGTTTTGTGCCGCCTCTAATCCGGCATGGAGTGAACTCCTTCCCCTTGTTCTTTTAGGGATCCGAAACACATTGAAGGCTGATCTTCAGTGCACCCCAGCAGAATTGGTGTTTGGCTGCACCTTGCGTCTGCCCGGTGAATTCGTTTCACCCCCTCCATTAGCATCTCCTCTTCCGTCAACCTTTGCTTCCACGCTGTCTATATATATGCGGCAAATTCAACCCACACCTCCACGTGAACAAAATAGGCCTGTGTAAATGCCCAAGGATTTGGTCAACTGTTCACATGTACTCGTCCGTTGCGACGATGTACGCAAGCCGCTTCAACCTCTCTACTCGGGCCACTTCAAGGTGCTTAGACGAACGCCAAAGCACTTCACGATCGAACGTCGTGGTCGTCATGACATCGTTTCTGTCGATCGTCTGAAAGTCGCCAATGTAGACGACGATATTGTCCGAGCCTTTTCTCAGCACTCCGTGGAAGCCCCCGTCCCTACACCGTCCACGCCGCCGGACGCCTCCACACCAACTGCCCTGCGCCACACGCGATCAGGACGTCGCATCCACTTCCCTAACGTTATGTAGACGTTATCTATTACGCTTAATTTTTTTTCTCAGTAACCTTCCCATTTCAGAAACAAGACAGAAAATCCGCAAGGCAAGAAAACGACAAACAAATTCATTTTTGTACAGCAATATCTCAATTTCAACCAGCACTAGACGGTTACACGGTGAGTCTGTATATAATTTTTGCTCGCCGATATTTATTTTCTTTCTACATTCCAGGTCGCGCATGCAGGTTACGATGGGGGGAGAGCACACTCCAGTCTGCCGTTGCAGCAGTGGGGAAAGCCTAACCCCACTTTTTCCTCCTCGGGTTTTGGTGGGTTGGTTAGCTTGCTCCGACAGCACCACCCTAGGGACGCATGGACAATTCCGGATATTACAAGCAGACCGACCCCTCTTCACCGTTACCGACCTTCTTCAACGTGGTATACGTAGCTGTTCTTGAATACAACTGACCCCACCCAACCCACATTAACTCTAGTGTCTCTTGCCCTCTTTCCTTTTTGATTTTTGTCGAAGGCTTTCAAACTGGAAGCCTTCTAGGGGGGACCTCTGTAGAGACACTCTTGGTTTGCCACGTATTCAACCTATCTCGCTATTTGTGTTAACCGCTGACACTATTGATATTGTTTGATTGCATGTCTGCAGTTTCTCGTTTGTTCGATCGTCCAGGTCACAACTGACAATTAACACGTTATGGTCGATAGCTACTGGTTTGTCCAGCTTTGCTTCTGTTGTGCCTTGTTTACAGCTTGTTTGCCCGGTCTACCTGCAATACAGGTCGTTGTCCAATAACTGGTTTTCTGGTTTAATTATTGTGGAGGATAGGCAGGATTCTAGTTAGAAACGTTCCAATCCACTACACTCTGATTTTTCCACCACTGTCTCGGTACTCAGCATAACCGGCAAGTTTACCAAAAGGCCGAGCGATTTTTCGGTTGTTTTAGCGCGTTGCCTGCTCGCTAGTACGAGATGTGTAACGTCCGGGGAAAACGCAGAAGCTACGCCTGAATTGCCTAGTTCGGTTGTGAACACTATTTGGGGAAGCCGATCCATAGAACCCCATAGAGCCCCTGCCTTCTCTAGGTGCTCCGTTGACAGAGCAACTGCCTTCTTGGTGACGGCAAAACCAGAGAGGGCAACTGCTATGTATTCAGTTAGGGACTGAAGTACCACCTTCATTTTCGACAAAGTCCGTTGGTATTCCTCCATCACATTCTCCCTGAAAGAAGTAGAAGGATATACGTTGCTCAGAAGAAACATTCCGCCTCTGCAGTCGCAAATTTTCTGCGTCGCTTCACTTTTCCTGAAGCGTGCGTGGCCACTTAGCGGCGAAGCGTCTCCTTGACTTTCGTCGAACCTGCAGCTCAAGCAGAGAAATTCTGAAACAGAAGAAGCAAGTTGTTTAACTAGTGTTCGTTGGGGCCAGTGCATTTGAAGTGATACCAATTTTGGCACTGGTAGCAACGTATACCGCTTTGTATCGACACTGCATCAATAACGGCCGCAAATGCTCGGTGCCTCCGTCAGATGAATCCCAGCACCGTTAGGTCTGACTTGCGTCACTGTCAGTAGAAACAAGCAATACACAATACAAAACAGATAGAGAAGATACTACGAAGCAATGCAAAAATCCAACACGTAATAATTCGGTATGTTATTGGGAAACAAATAAAATTAATCGTCTGCAACATTTTATGGAGGGGCACCAATAGGGTGAAAAAATGCGTAGAAAATAACAGATTAAAAATTCGAATAAAATTTGGCGTTATTCATTCACCGTTGTTCGTAACAGTTATTCGCCTTCACGTCCACTAGGATTCAGTTACAAGATTACACATGGATTCTACGAGGAATCTGCGCGGTCAGAACTTTCTCATCACCGTCGACACTTACTCCAAGTGGCCAGAAGTTGTCCTGATGCCAAACACTACCACAGAATCAACCATCCTGCAACTTTGAAAGGTGTTCAGCCGGTTCGAATGTAAAACAACTCTGGTTAGTGACAATGAAACAGTTTACTTCCTCAATATTAGCTGACTTTTTTCATCAGAACCACACTGATCACATCTTACCACCGCTTTATCATCCCCAGGCCAATGGCCAAGCAGAGATATCTTTGTGGAGCTCGTTTAAACGTGCCCTTCAAAAAGCCCAAAGGGAAGAAATGGTAGCGAAGTGTTGGAAGCATTCCTGATGCACTACAGAACGACTCCAAATTCGCAAAATCCTGACGGACGATCTCTAGCTGAGACGCTTATTGGGCGAAAAATCCGATTGCCGCTAGACTCCATTCGCCCGACTGTCGCTCTTCTAGGATCCACGGATGCAACAATGGAAAGCAAGTTCAACCAACGACACGGACCCAAACGCCAACATTTCAATAGTGACCAGACTGTCCTGGTCCAGGATTATCGTAACGGTTTTGCCAAATGGTCTTTGGGTCGAATTTACAGAAGGCTGGGAAACGTCATTTATGTAGTTCAAGCATGAGGATACGTCATGCTAACCAGCTTCAGACCACAAGTATCGCCGAGCAAACACCGGGCAAGAAAGATGTGCCGTTGGAGATCATGATGGACACGTTTGGTCTCCCGCGGCCGCAGCCCGTAACAACAACCACCAACACGCAAAGCCCACCACGTGAGTTGCTCCCTATAGGGTGGACTGATCCAGTACGACGGCCAATACCGCATCTACCAGATAATCCCCGACATCCGTTGTATGATCAACCTCTTCAAAGAGGAGGTGTTAGGGTCAGAGTAAATCTCACCCGATAAACACGATTTTTCTTTCCGAAAACGGACATCTCATTCCATTACTAAAGTATGATTCGACGGAAAATTCGTTTATTACTTCGTGCGCAATCGTGGTCTTGAAATCATTGAATTTTTACAAATATCAACTAAATTCGTGCGTAAGCTCACAGAACGTCCGGTACCAAAATATCTTTCCTATCAAGAGTCTGCTTTGTCCGTGTTTTCATTCGTCATTTTCGTTCGAAGTTTGGGGGCCAATGAAAAACGATATTCGTTCACCGTCATTTGCACCAGATAATCCGTTCCACGCAGCACACACAGTACCTGCTTCACGAGTGGACTATGGAATTGGGGTTTGGTAGCTATGGGAATCTTCGGGGCTAGAACAGTTAAGCTTGCATCCCAACGATTCGGCGACTGATATGTGGGTCCGACGAAGAGGCCCAATTTTCCCGGATCCAGTCGGTTTCTCTTGCTTAGTGTCAGCCTGGCGTCTGTTGATCTGAAGGGCAATAATTGAAAACAGAACGTAGCATTACTCTTGGAGACCACAATAAACACCAAGAACAGCCTAATGGTCCTTGCATAATTGGTATTTGGTTAAGCAAAAGCGAAGCACTCCTCTACAGCGATCTCCAGAAGCGCAGCTAACGACCTCGAAAGAAACGCTGTTTCAATGGTTAGTTACACTGTAGGAAAAGAACTGCTGCCTGAGGAAGGTCCGAGGACGAAGTTGGAGAAGCTTCCTGTTTTCTATCCGTGAAAATAAATCGTTCAACGAGAAATGCTCTAAGGAAAATGTGTGTAAGACTTAAATCACCACAGAGTCGTCAAGACTGGGGTGGATATAGGTGAATAATTTCAAGTCGACACTCGTGAAATTTCTGAAACCCGTGACTAGTTTGGTGGTCGCGCGCTGGAAAAGTCCAACTGCTAATACGTCTTTCTTCAGACTAGCATACACGATCTGATTAGCATACTCGAGGGGCGGTCCGACGTAAGCCCCGTAAAGCATTTAGAACGCCTTCTTTTCTATGCGGGAGAGAGTGCGTCCGTTCATCCTAAGAGCGGCAAGTCCGTCTCGTGCCGCCGTCTTGTGCTGATGGGCGAAAGATAAGTTAGACGACAACCAAATACCCAGATCTTTCTTCAGATCTATTTTCATACCTATTATGTCGAATGCACTATGAATCACGAAGGCACTGCAAGAATCTCCCTCGGGTGACAAATATGCGCACTCTCTGTCATTTAATTAGAGGCTCCAATCGCCCAATCAGCGCATAGTCCCGTCAAGATCAGTCTGTGGTGAAATGGATTCGGTGGTTTTCCGGATTTTTAGGTCATCGGTATATAATAGGGCGTTCCTGAAAATATTATCTGGAGGGCAGCCCATGTCAATTAGAGACAAAAAAAGACCAATTACTCACCCTTGAGGAACACTCGCTGAAATCGTATGAGGGGACAATAGGTCCGGACCTGTTTATGCACCAAACGTTCCATTATCACGAAAAGTGGCAATCCACCTAAGTACCTTTCCTGGAATTCCACAGGCTTCTAGTTCGTGTCATGTGAGTCATATGGGACACGATCAAAAGTCGCGGAGAAATCAAACAATTTACCGTCTAAAATTGGACCATTGTCTTTAGCTTCCGTCAGACTATTAATAAATACGAGCATATTTGTTATGCATGACCGGTCAGGAATGAAGCCGTACATGATGGGAGAAAGAAGACGGTTTGGTAGTGAGTGATTGAAGATTGCTGGCTTTAACTGAGGCTTCATTGTCTTCAGGCTAATTGGCCAACGGCTAGCCAAAGAATGCCAGTCGACAGCTTTAAAATGGGTGTGACTGTCGCCCCTTTCACTGCGCTAGGGAAAATGCCAGTCAAGTGTGTCCCCAAATAGCTTATAAAGGAGTTCTGCCAGATTAGCAGCTGTTTTGAAAATTCTAAGATGGATCTTATCAGGACCATTATAAATATATGAATATATATTGTATAAATTATCCCCGAGTAGACAATCTTTAACATCAAACACGGTAACGAGTGGTTGCCGAAAGTTCTGCAGCGATAAGATAAAACTTCAATTTGGCGGTGCGCTACAAACTTTAGCGTGTCCGCAAGACAGACATATATATTCCACCATAAAAATTCTAACGGGAGCATTTTCAGGACGCGAATTGGAATACGAGTGCACTTATGATGACTTTATCAAAAGAATGGCAGTACGTTTTCTTCAACAAATGCGCGAATATGAACCATTTTTAGTTGAAGGTGATTCTACTCCTAGGGGTTAAATGTTACCAAATTGTGGAGTGATCGGAAGGCCAGATCGCCGAAGCTGAAATGCATGCTGGCGAGTGTATGCAGCCTGCCTAATAAGATAGACTAGTTGCAAAGTGCGATTCACTCCGTAGATGTTTGCTTGCTCACAGAAGCATGGCTCGAGGAAGAAATAAAATTGAGGTATTGGGCGCGTGGGGTTTTAATGGTATCGAATCGTCCTTGGCGATTCCGTTGGAGACGGTTGTATATTACTGGTCAAAAGTTCCACAACACAGTCACCAGTGAACTGTAACTGCAGTTGTGCGAATATTCAAACCGCTGTCAGCCTTTCCCATGTTAACCCCCGTTGATAGTCTTCGGGTGCAATGAAGTCCGGGTGCGCAACCAGAGGGAGACGAAGCATTGCTGAAATCATTCAAGTCGATTTGCAACTCAGGCCATCGCACGCTCGTTTGGAGGAATTTCAATGCTTCTAAAATCAACTGGCCATTGGGATCTGTTAGTGGTAGAGGATTTGGTCACACATTAGTTAACTTTGTTAACAATTTCACACTAAAACAGCATGTCAGAGTGGCCACGAGATCCCGACCTAGCCAGATAGCCTCATCGATAGAAGTAACCACAACTCCTCACAGAAGTGATGTCACCAACGTGCTGTCTTCGACACCACTCGGAGGGTGTTACCAAGTAAGGATTTATTTCTCGTTCCAATGTACTCTATTAACGAAGCAGACACACAAACTGCAACTTTTTCCCACCGAATCAACCACGAAAAGCCTATACTGGAAGCTGATAGAATGACCTGGTACACAACAGGTTCTATAAAGGACAGCGACTGTTTGTGAGCAAATTACGTTGATAACCCTCGGGCTCTTATAACTAAAAACGTCCCTCAGAAACAGGCCGGAAGAAGGGGTCGGAAGTCACGGGTTTGCCCCCAGGGCATGAGAGCTCTTCACCGCAAGTCTGCGGCTTGGGGGGCATATATTCAGCAAAAGGAGTTTAAGAACTTCTTGACATACAAAACTCTCGGAACGAAGCAGCTAACATAGTAAGGTATGTTTGTCTGGTCTGTGGGCTCAAACTAGCACGTAATACCAAGCAGAACCTAAAGAGGTTTTACGGCTATGCTCAGTCCAGACCCTCTCCGAGTAAGGAAGTTGGAACCTCACTTTTCTACAGAGAAGAGATTATATCGACCGACCGAGGCGTTTTGGTCGCATTTATAGCAGAGTTTGAAAGTGTTTATCGCCCAAACAATGGAGCACCTGAGCCACACTCTGACACCGTGGGCGTGCCCATAGTGAATCAGGACATCGCGCCCCACGAATTTGAGTAGGCGCTATACCAGCTGAACAACACAAAGTCGACAGGACCGGATCACATCCACCCGGCTATCCTGAAAATTCCGTCCAAATTACTGAAGTCGCATTTTGCCCAAATGTTCTATCTCACACCGGAAACAGGGGCAGTTGTGAGGGGCTGGAAACTAGAAATTGCAATTCCCCTTCTCAAAGATGGTAACCAATCAGAGGTCGGAATTAACAGACCAGTTAGCCTGACTAGTTTCTTCAGCATAATCTTTGAACCCATATCACGAGAGAGGATCTTCCGATTTCTCTGTGAACAGAAATTCTTCAAAGCACCTCAACAGGGCTTTTTAGAGACAGATTTTGTCTGACCGATCTGCTAACGTTTTCAGACACTGTCACGAAGAAGCTGGATAGAAGGAAAGTGGTCGAGGTGTGCTACCTAAATTTCCAGAAAGCCCTCGATTTTGTCAACCACAGGCCTTATGGGAGGAAGTTACGGGAAGCTGGAATATCCCCTAGAATCTGTAGGTGGATTCAGACGTTACTAGGTGGAAGGTTGTGCAGAGTAAGAGTAAGAGGACTACTGTTGGACAAGGGTTCCCTCTTAAGTGAAGTAACTCAGGGGATAATTCTCGCCACTCTTCCCCTGGCCAGCCCATGTCATCTGTATGCAGATGACACAAAGCTTGCGGGAAGCGCGCTGGGCTAGGGCGCCTTTCAGGAGGACATTCTGAAGATCTGCAAATGGATATTAAGTTCAGATTTACAACTGAATGTTCTCAAAAGTCATCCTCGCTAATGCTCCCCAATGGACCCCAGATACATAAGGCATTCGCACTAACTAGCATCTAAACAGCAAACGAGCAATGTAGGTACCCGAGTTACAAGCACGTTTGCTCCACCTGTTCAACGTGACGCAGCCGCGACGAAAGCACAGCGGGCGCTATATCGACTGAAATCCGCGATCGCCAAGCCATGTCCAGCAGTGTTCACCTCACTTCACCCGGCTATAGTTAGCCCCCACTTGGAATGTTGTGCCCAAGCCCTGTCATCTTATTTCAAGACGGTCACGGCTGTCCTCAAAAAGGTTCAAAAGCTCGCCACAAATATGGTATGGGGGTACGAAGTGTCTGACCTCCCAAGAACGACTAAGCTCGTCGAAATTCTTCCCTCACGAACGCTGTCGAGTGTGAGGAGACGTCACTGAAGTGTACAATATTATTCACCAAACCGGCACAAGTCCCCTGGCATGTTTGTTTGAGATACGTCAGGAAAGAAATTTAAAAGGTCATAGGTTCAAGATAAAAAACAAGATCACGATTGGCTGTTCGATTTAACATTTCAAATAGCCGGGTAGTCAACTCGTGAAACAAATTGCCTGCAAATATTGTCGAGGCCTGTGGTGTAGGTGTATCAAAAGACAGCTAGACAATCGTTGGGGTAGCCTTTCTCTTGATTTGTACTAATCGAAAACTGATCTTCATCCGCTTCAGGGAAACCAGGATTTGTCATCTCTCTTCTCTTATCCCTACACTTAGACCACTAATGAAAGCATACGCACCGATATGAGGCGTATTCTGGTCAATCTTTGGGTCACGCCAGTCAAGCATTAGGACATCAACAGGCGTAGGCCTTCATCAGGTCATACCCAGCAAACACATAGTCGACTCCAAGGTGTTGGCCAACAACTAGCCAACGCATGGCCACACAGTAGGCGAATCAGATAAAAACAAGAACTGGTATTTACCACCCTCATTGTGGTATTCAACCGAGTTGCTAAAAATTTCTAAACCACATTTTCATATTCATAACTTTTGATCCAAATGGATCCACGATTATCACAATTTTGTGCACGATTGGTTCAGATACCTATATTAGCGGGTAACTCGAAATTTGGTTCAAATTTTCTCGCCGTTATTGTCTACGCATTTTTTGCTCTATTGTTGCCCCGTGCATCAAA
>LUCH01006938.1:1873-27373 GCA_013368495.1 Paragonimus heterotremus
CCGGAACTATTATCCCGTTGATATAATTAATGAACGTAAATCCCTTCACATATGCATACATAGATTTCCTGCAGATATCAGATGCGATGAACGACATAATGATGAAGACTTTATGTGATACACGGTTTCAGTCATCCGGAAGGACATCTATAATACATGAAAACCGAAGGCTACACTATGCGCTGTAAAAAAGCGGAGGATGTTTGTAGATTTATCCACACTTATCAAATACATAATTCAAGATTCTATACCCACGTTTTTGTCCCTGGTGACTTCACTCGTTCACCTATGTATTTGGCTTAACTCGTAAGGTATGACAAATGGACGCGGCAGTTATAAGTGTCTAAGCATGAAGCACAATTTGGCTTAACTCGTAAGGTAAGACATGTGGAGGGAGTAGTTATAAGTGTGTAAGCGCGGAGTGCAGTTTGGCTCAACTCGTAAGGTAGAACAATGGGACGGAGCAGTTGTGTCTAAGCATGGAGTGCGGTTTGGCGTATTTTAGGTCAAGCGGACGGCGCAGCTATTGAGGTGAATATGTGTGGCATAATCAGGTGTTGATCACAGCTTGAGTGAACTGGACAAAGCAGCTACTAGTGTGAACGCATACTACATACTCAAGCGTTGATCGTGACTTAAGCCAACCGGACGGAGCAGCTACCAATCTCAGCGCAAGATATATGAATCGGAATAACTAACGAGTGCAATAATGTCGAATAATAACCAACATTTTCGAGAGGCAAGGTAAACAGCTGTTTGCCTATCACTTTTCCAGGATTTCATTTTTGCCAATAGATATCCTTAAGGTTTGACTGGAACTGCCGTTCGTTTATTCAGACACTGCATGAAAGTGCTTCCTAGCGGAGGACTGAGAATGTTCCATATTTTTCGAGTGTATCATGCTGTTCTCAGAATCCACGAAATGTCTGAATGATTGATCATCCAGTGCTCGTAAGTAGCTATTTCGCCTGAAGCTCTATGGGCTTTCCATTCGTCAGAAACTACTATGGTGGTCGGCTGAAAGCAAAAGAATTTAATAATATAATCGGCTTAACTTGAAAAAGGCCAATAATAGCGTGTAAGATGTCTTGCGCATTGACATTTCGTTCGCATCTTATCGGTTACTTTTGCGAAATTAACATACAAATTATATAGTGAGTGGGCAAGCAGCTATGCTAGCCGCTAGTTTATCAGTGGGAACCAGTGCTTCAAATAATCGGCTTACTCGAGCATGTCTTCGGATGAGGAATAATAAGCTGACTGTATTTCGTCTGTTCCCACAGCAGACCACCATGAACACTGCGAATGTTACACTGCTCTTGAACGCCCAGTGTGGCAAAATTGTGAATGCTTCCTCTAGCGTGAAACGGGTACTTCCAAACATGGAGTCTTTTCGAACGGATTAATGTTGCTTACACGCTTCACATTTCCGCAGGTAGTTGTTTGCACACCTCGTGACCTAAATCGAGTTTTTAAAAATGCAGAACAGTTAAAGGAAATTATCTTCCCACGGAATCCATAGCATCATAGTCAGATGTTGGTGGCCCTTCAGTTACCACGACAGCCTCATCATCGCACACACCCGTCCATATTCCCCCTTTAAAACCCCGATGTGTTGTATCAAGAGCTCTACGGCTGTCAGACCAAGGGTCATCAATGTGGACTGATGTTAATGACGTTTCAGCGCCGGGCGAGTACACTACCGGAGGAGGGTTAATTTTTCAGCGTGTTTGTACTTTATGTTGAAAATACGGAGTTGTAGTCCCGGTGGTTAGGGTGTATGCGATGATGGGGCTGTCGTAGTAACTGCAGTCGAAAGGTAATTTCTTTTAACTGTCCAGCGTTTTTCAGGGCTAGATTTAGGTCGCAAAGTGTGCAAACAAGAAGGCTATCTCGGAGCCGATCAACGAAAACCGGGCGCAGATTGCGTAATATTTTGAATGTTTTGTGTTCACACAAGTACATCCTCCGTCCAGTTCACTTAAGCTATGATCAACGCCTAAGTATGTAGTATGCGTTCACACTAGTAGCTGCTCCGTTCAGTTCACTCAAGCTATGATCAAAGTTGATAAGAACACGGAAGAAATCAAAATGAATGTGTATCTAGACCGTTGGGGATAAGTTATAATGGTCTGCTTCAGTTCCGGCCAAAAGTGAAATAATATGCTGGCATCCATAAATGAATTCTGCAGCCGGCGAAAACATGGACCAAGAGTCATCAGAATCCTAGGCGTACATGATGCGAAGATAGAAGGGTTGCAACTGAAATGGTAGAAGTGGGAATCAATGTCTTCGTCAGAGAATTAACGAGCGTCAAAGTTGGTCATTTTCTGTCAGATACGAGAGCATCGACCCGTGCACATGGCAAGCTACATTCAAGAACAGTCAATAAGCAAAAAACAAAACAAGACGCATGGATAACACATCCATGTTTACACCACACCGTGGATAGAAAACAATTACGTGATAACGCAGACCCTTTTCCACTGCAAGTGCTATAAGGGAACCGGGCTGAACATATAATTCAGGTGAATAATTAACCAACGACCGTGGCAGCATTGCGTTAATTAGGAGTTACTGTGATATTTCGTGTACAATGCAATGCAAACGCAATGTGGCCGAAAATTACAAATTAAATCACATCTCAAAACCACGCGAAGTTGAGCGTGTCTGCGGAAGAGGATTGTGTATTCCAACACTAACAGTCCGATGGCATCATTTTCAGAGCGTAAATTTGATTAGGAAAGCCGACAGGATGCTTTTGTTGAAAAAATGATGACATTTTTCTCAACAAAAGTGCCAATATAGACAATTGTAAGGTACAGCTGATCTTTTTCATTGCAACACTTTCACTATACTCAATGAAATCTATATATTTGCCCCGTAATATGCATTTTAATATTCCATGAAATATTTGAAAAAAAAATTTTCGCGTTTAAATGGCCATTTTCAACTTTGAAGAACAATACCCGCGAACAACAGAGTTGTCTTTATAGGTGTCGTATTCTTTCTAGCTGGGAGTGTTCTTCAGTGTCATTCTCTCTACAGGTCTTCATTCCAGCGTGCATCCTAATTTCACGGATAAGTTAACAACAGCGGTACCAATGAATGTTGAAGCATGGCGGATATAACTGGTAAAACATGACTTACTCGTCCAGTTTCTGTGCATTGTCTTAAAATGAAGTAGGTTTACAGGCATTGCTCATGTTTGTATTTTTATGGAAAACTTAGTGTTCAGGTTACAACAAAAGTTCCGTTGTAGAAATTATAATCACGCCGTCCGGCTTAATTAGGTCCAAATTCGAGTAAAAGTTCGTGTTTCCACGTTTATGACATCGGTTTTCGTTAAATTATATTTTCAGTTCTCCAAAATAACGTAGAACGCGACTCTGTGTTATTTTCCCATTAATCTCTATGTCATTGCACTGCCGCAAATTCCTTGCTTAAGTCTTCGGAATGTTGAAACAATGAAACATTCAAGAAACAGGATTCTGAGAGTTTAAGAACTGCAACGTGTCACCAAATTTCGGCAATTTCACTAGCTACAAAATATTTTTCAACTAAAAGATAACAGAGACATTCACGGTCTATCGATTACACGCAGCGTAACTTGGTTGGACCGTTCGGGGCCAGTTTGAGAGAGAGCGGGACATACACGTGTGCACGGGGTAACCGGGTAACGTGTGAACAATGGCTGGCACGGATGCCACAGTATATAACAGAGTAATATTATAAGTCACAATCCTTACTAGTAAGCGCACGTGGACTGAAGTCGGATTGTGCGTCAACGTTTGCTGACGTGTTGGTAGCGTCACTTTGATTTCCGTTTGTTTAAATCTTGTACTTGGCTTACTTAGCCGTTGCTCATATTGTCCCTTTTCACAGAACACCTACCGGAACCCGTACCTCGGAAGGACGTTGTTCGCCAGTATTTCCGATTTGCTGAAAGTTGGTCCACAACAACAACGAATAACGAAGTAGAAGCTGACGGCCAGTAAGATGAAATATCCTAACGGTAAATAGATTGAGAGTAACACAACGTTACGAGCAAATTGGAAAACTCTACGTTTCAACCACCTCGGGTGGCCTTTCTAAGGAGTGTTGTAAACGAAATCGGTTAAACACGAAGCCCGGACTGTTTGGCTTCACTGGTACTAAATTTGGTGCGGAAATCTTGCAAGTGAAATATCATGAATTACTCGGTGTTAACATGAGTGCCAAAAGAATGACTGTGCTACCAGAAACCGAACCGCAGCTAAGCGCACCTTGCATGGCATTTCCGGCACTCTTTTGTGAACGGAATTTTACTGTGAGCACGCGCCATCACTCCCTCCTCCTGTTAAAAACTTCAAGCACCCAAAAGAAAAGATCAACCAGATAACACGAGTTCTTACGTAACTATGACTTCCTGTGTGAATGCATACCTAACGAACGACACTGCGACTGTGACAAAATACGAAGACACAACGCGTGAAATTAGGGTGACTGTCCGGTTTGTATTAGGCAGCAGAAGGCGCTGGTCAATGTGCAGGGTGGAAAGATCTAAGCAGCTCATTCTGCAACTGCATTTATCTACGGGGGAACACGGGAAAGTTGAGAACCGAACAACGAACGAACAAACGAAAGATAAAGGCTGTGGGTCATATTGTCTTTGGTCGTTATGGGGCAGCTCAAGATGGCGGAAAGTGTCTTCGAAGTTTACTCACGTGAAAACCCATCCCAACCCTATATCTCCTAAATATTTATCCTTGTGTATTCTACCCCTCCTGTTTATGGCCCTTGAATGCACCCTGACCTGTACGTTTTTCTCTTCTCGCGTCGACTTTACGGTTTTGCGTGAATCACCTCTTGGGAGCTCGTCCCGTTCCCGTGGATTTTTAACCTGTTGACGGCTCGAAAGAGCCCTGTTGACCTGCTTGGCACAAATTCGTAAGTCATTTCCAGGAAACGTTCCGTTGATTGAAACTGTTGAGTGTCGTGGCACTGTGCTCCAATTTTGCGTCGACTAAGTGGGATCATTGGTTTACCGCTACGTGTTGCTAAACGTCTTCTTGGAAGACCGTACAGGAGGAGTTTCGTCCATGCAGCATAAACTCACTCACCCTGTGGGAATTCAGATTCCTTAAATCACAATGTGCGGGGTAGTAGCAACTTACACCGCGCGCTTGAGTATGCAGGAAACGGCGAACTCAAGAGGGTCTCATGATGATTTCGGCGGCCTCCTCGGAGTAGGAATATCATGCTGTCCTACCAGTCACGGTACAAGTACCACACTTCCAAGGACCCCATGTGGGGAGCCAGACGTCACGGCAGCTTATGACCGTCACATATCCTAAGCACTTGGTTCGCGTGGACATTATAATACCGCCGCCTGAAACACCTCGTAACAGCTGGTATATCCTAGTTTCGGTAGACTAGATCACAGAATAACACAAAGCAGTCCCACTTGTGTGGATGGGTGATACGAATGTAGAAGTTGCCAGGGTCAACCCTCGGAGGTGTCTCTGGGGGTCGCCTAGCCAGCTAATTCCAGACCAGAATTCTTGTTTCAAAGGTTCCTTGGTTCGTGAAGTCTGCAGGTTACTGACAGCAGATAAAACATGAACTACGGCTTACCAAGCGCAAGACAACGGACAGGTGGAAAGAAAAAACTGGTCTCTCAAGAGCTGCCGTTAGGCCTTCGACGGCCAAAATATATTGGGATGGAACTTGGCTATGCCAAACTGCTTCCTAATATACCTCAAAAGGCGGCAACCCTACACTAACCAAACATCAATTGAACAATAATACAATACCTCAGAGGTGGAACATTGACGGAACTCTTACAGTTAAAACTGAGCAACATCTATCACCCCATCACTGGCTTCCTAAAAGATTTTTGAGGGTCAGCGTCCAGTTCTTTAATGTTTTCTAGGTACATCATCGACCACTTTTCAACAAAACTGTTCTTCATGTTGGCGGCCGCGAAAATATGGGAAATACGGTTACTCCATTGTACTACAGACTGGTCTTAGCATGATGAGATGCCGGTCGGGCGACGGAAGTCTTCCACTAAGTAGCACCGAGTGTGCACAAAGACCATCAGGTAATAACTAAACCAACATTACCGCGCCTCACAGTGCGGTCTGCAGAGTAAACATTACAAAAATCAATCCGAAGAAGAATATGAAGACCAGGATATCTTCCAACTTATTTCTCACTCGCCATCACAAGGTGGCAGGATGAAGGCGCTAACTACTCTCGAGGTGAGCAAGTCGACCAATGAAGTGTCTGGGACGCTTCACGGTACTCATGTTAGACCGGGCGCCTTACATAAATCGTGTAGTGTGGCTTGAAAAAAGATTTACTCGTCGTTCAATGTGTTAAACGTGCAGCCACCAAGCTGGTCACCGCCTTGAAGCACGTGGTTTATGGGTGGCGTCTCGAGATTCTTGATCCCCACTCAATGAATCTTGACAGGTCATCCAAATTTTACATTCGTCGGGCAGCCCCCCATCCAATTGAATGAAATCATGACAGAAAGCATCACCAGCTCCATCTTCAGGCGTCACTTTGATAGCGACGTATTTCTTACAGAATTACGGTCAGTTGAAACTAGCTTCCTGGTTTGGCCGTTGGTTACTGCTTGAGGGATCGTTCGAAACCGTTAACAGATTCTCGATTACTTAACATATTGCTTGATTATCAATTCAGCTCGATTTTCCGTGCGTACTATAATCCTCAACAGCGGTGCTAAGTCCCGTCATCAATGAATGTGTTTGGGTCAGCGGAAACTAGAGAGAGCGATGAAACAGGTAAACTGTTCTGATTCGAATGATCTGGGCATCGGACCATAATTCCATTCCTTAAATTCGCGAAAATCGCAATTAACAAAAGAAGCTAATTAACTGAGGGACCATACTGAAGCATTTCACTGAACGATCATCACATTAAAATGATGAAGAGAGCCCCGTTTATAAAAATGCATATTTTTTATAACAATTTATTTTAGTAATTTCTTTAATCTATCTTTCTAGGTCACTATATTAAAAGAACAACAAAATGAATGTAGACTGACACCTGCGAAGTACTGTATTAACATTTATTTTAAGCACCTCAAAATATTTAGAAATATATCAAAAGTGATTGTTCTGTGATTACCGATGGAATACAGGTCGATTTGTTTTAACGTGTCAAAAATATGAAATGTTATGCTCAATGTTTTCCTCCGTCGTTTTATTTGGCCGCGAGCGCTTTGTTCTACTTGCTGTCGGTGGGTACTCTCTGTTTTTGAGTTTCCGTCTCTCATGTGGTATTTTTGGGTGTATTGTTATTAATGGCGCCGACGCTGTGAAAGACGATGGTAGTGAGATGGCGCAATTCTATCTCTCTACCCCGTCTTTTCCGGTGTGGGTCATAGTTCGTCCATTTAATCTCCCCCGTCGCAGTCAATATTGGTTGTAGGCACTGTGTAGTTTGTCACAGCCAGTATTGATGAACGACGGAGAAGACGTACGTCCACCACTGTGTTAGGTGGTGCGCGTCTCAAGGGTCTGTGAAACATTGACACGTGTATCACAGCCCTGCTTGGGACACAGCCCACCTAACAAAACGTCGACAACGCCCACCGTACTTACCAACTTCGACTGCGTTATACTGAATCCTCTGTGTATCACAGTCCAAGCTTTGGTAAGTTTGGGTGGGTTAATCGCCTGAGATGGTGGCCTCGTAAAATTCCCATGTCAATTGTTTAAAGTGAGTGCTTTCTAGGTGTTATTCTGTAGGAGTGCTGTCATTTCCACTGTTTTTACTGTCCATTTTGTAAGATCGTTTCGCGTTGCGATGTTTGCTTGTCATTGAATATTCACCAGTTGCCTAGCTGTCATTGAGCGTAGCGGTGTTCATGAGCTGTTTCGTTCCAACAGGAAGTCGATGAAATCCGGAAGTTTGTATGGTTTGGTGACGTGTGTAAGAGTGAATACCTCACCTGTGGCGGTCGCGGTTTATTGTTAGACAATCCGTAAATGGAAGACAGTCGTGTATGTATTTGCAAATGTAGGTACGGCGCGTTGATTTACTTTTTGATGGGTGATTTTCGGATCTAATCATTACCGTGAGTTCTAGTCGTTTGAGAGGCAGTTTCTGAAAGCTCCATTATTACCTTGGTTCGGCATCCGTTAACGTAAACGAGGCGGTTCGGACCAGAGTGCCATCAGGAACGCGTTCAGTTTAGACGACCGGCACCTTGGAGGCTGGATAGTCTGATGACTGGTTTTGGGTGCCCTCTTGGCTTCATGCCGGCTTTGAGCCTGCCAGTTATCCCACAGGTGGGCTAGTCGTGTGTGCAGTGCGTTCGTTCGTTGGCGTGTTCGGTACACTGCACAGCCTGCGGTGTTTGGGTCACTTGTTCAGCTTACCGGTTGAGTGTTTACCGTGCCAGGCACTCAGACAGCCAACAGTTGGTTAATTCCGCTCGGTGACGAAAACCCCGACCGTCACATTGAGCGAAGTAGGTAGGTGTCGCCTGCTCGGCTGGGGTCCTCGTGATCAATCGGGTCACTGATTAAAAACGGTATCCGGGATGACAGTTTACCAGTCATTGGCGTACTTATACTCACGATCTCTAGTTCGTCTCCTTAGTCTCTCATTTTGACCTCAGTGGAGTCACCGTTGAAGTAAGCGGAAGCCCGAGTTATAGTGCTTCTTGGTCGGGTCCGTGATTTACGATGACACTCCTTGCCCACTTGTTGGTCGACTATCGGGTTAGTTGTGTACGATGCACTTCGTGCGTTCGAAGGGCTCCGAGACAATTCTTCGCTTTCGTATCCGTTTCTGGCCGCCTGCGTGAAAGTGAATGTCGTTTGCTCGTTTTGAATATATGTCGACAGAAGTGGTGGATGCGTGTGTGGTTTTTACTACGTATTCATTCCTGTCATTCGAAAGACATTTTGCTGTCACCGAGAAACGTGTGTACTAACCGTTTTGCTTCGTTTAAGAACGACCTGTCTGCTGACAGTAAACAACCTTCTGACTACATGTGAGGTTACGAACAGGCAGTGTTACCGCACAGTTGACATTCCGAATAGAGTTGTACATTGTTCACTGAGACTGCCAGCGGTCAATTAATAACGCGAAGTAGTGACGGGTTATGCTTCAAACCGAGGGCGCCATCTCGTTTTATATGGAACAGACTATGTTCTGTGAATGACGGCCGAAGTCGTATCAGCAGCCAGGTTTACCGATTGTTATGCGCGGCTTTGTCGGTTTGTATTTCGATGCACTACGTGGAACTCTCCGTGCAGCTGACCATTACCCGTAACTAGGTTGCAATTCTCGTATCACGGCGTTTCACGATCGCGACTTTCCGAATCACTTGGACTTAGCGTCCGCGCTGGTTTGTATGGGGTTCCTCAGAGGCGCGCGTTCGATCCCTTGTAACAATGACATTGACGTACCCGAGCTAACCGTTTGGGACTGCATCGGATTCAACAGTCGTTCACCTGAAAAGTTAGCCCAAGTTCGATACACGTTTATGGTTGGAGACCGACAAAGATCGTGCAGAGTCGATGTCAGTAACGCCTTTCTGTTGAGGACTTGTCTCTCAAACTCTTCTCCATTCACTTGCGTGGCGTCTGAGGCCGCTAAACCAATTTGTTTGACAAATTCGTGTGTTAATGTTGAAAACCGTGATTTATGAATCAGCAGCACCAGGTGCGCTGGGTATATTTGGCTGTTAGGTGCCTTCTGAAGAGCGCGGTAACCATTTGAAACAAGGACCATGATTGAAAAGATACGATGAAAGCTGTCTCGTAGATATTTTCACCTTCATACGATACTGGGCTATATGCATGTGATCTCCTGCTCACCGCCTGCATTATTTGAGGACAGTTTTATGTGCAGTGTTGAATGGCGGTGTCGGTCATTGTTGCTTTCGACCACCGTCTTCTGCCCACAACAAGTTGAAGGTGCGTGAACCACTCCAGCTGTCGTAGTTCTGCTTGTGTGTTGGTCACGGATTTTGACGTAAGACACTTCGCTCTGCTATTTCAAATACCAATTTATCCGGTCAGACTCTGAATGGGAACTGCCAGGTCAATTTTCTTCGGATATAACGTTCAAACAGTAGTACAACTATTTAAAGTTTGCGGTCGATTGAATGTGACCTTTCTCGTTTACGTTGAATTGATGAGTTATCGTTTTGAATGCTGGACAAAATCACCCGGAATCAACGTACTGAGCCCATTCCCAGTGTATGCATTTCAGCTTTATACTTCAAATGAGGTATAGTGCCTGATTGTTCTGACAACGTCGTGAAACCGTTCTTCAGATAAATAAATGCACAGTAGCCCACTCCTTACGAGGCAGGCTCCGTTTGCCCACGAGAAAAGATCAGGCATCCCCGGCAGGGACCAGTGGAATAACGTAACATTTAACCATGATAGTAAATGGAATAACACTCCTCAACATTATCCATACGGCATATTGTCCTCTACGTGGTTGCCTTGACTGTACTTCCACTCTCTTCTATCCCGGCCCCGACCACTGGGATATGACTGCATGCGCTCTCTCACGAGCTTACGATTATCTATCGTGATCGGAGTAGACAGTGGTGTTTCTGCTGTCACTCGAAGGTCGTTTGAGTCGCTTGGATAAAATCAGGAAGCATGGACACATCAAGCAAGGATGATGTACAATTGACGCACTTTTCTACAACCGAATGATGATTCGCGACGCGTCACACGCACTAATACAGGGCTCGAGGTTTGTACACATGAGCTGAGTCAAATTTACCTTATTTGAAAGACGTACCTCCATATGAAACCATTGACTTCAGATAAGGTCTCATTCTGTCGTGTACTTTGGAACGAGTCTTTAGGCTTCAAGCCACAAGGGCTTCTGCTGGTCCAGTGTTAGATTATCGAGCCATGAAAGTCAATCGGATCGTGTATCCACGAATACGCACTGACACTGGCCGAAGTGTATCTTTGCGACCAGAACGATGTTCACTGTTCTGGCGGCAGAGGTGCAACTCTGAGGCCTAGGGCAGGTATACAGAGTATCTGCGAAGATGGTAGACGTTAACCGTCATTAGATGTTTCTCTATCGATGCTTGCGCGGTCGCAGTGGTTGATTGGATTTCTGCCGTCCGCTTGGCAGGTTCTACTAAGACCAGCACTAGACGCAAGACCTTCAGAAATCTTTCCATTGTATCTGCTTATGTTCCAATTGGCTGTAGTGACGCTGGCGTCGAGGACGCTTTTTATTCGGATCTAGCCGCTCTCCTTTGGTCGACACGTGGTTCCGATGTAATCGTTCCGGCCGAAGATATGAACGCCCAGGTCGACCGACTTGACGAGGCCTAATCTCGTTTAGGTGGCAGGTTTGGGATAGCGTCACATCGCGGGGATGATGGCGAATGGCTGTTACAGCTGGCGCAGACAATTTTTAGTTAACACTGGTTTTAGACATCGTGCGCGTCGCCTTCCTTCTCCAAATCAGGTCTGATCTCAGATAGACCCCATGGCTGTTAGTTATAAGTGGCGTGGTTTCATTCAGGACTGTCGTTCTTACTGGGGCACATACTTCGGATCACGCCTTGGTAGGCTGTCGTTTCGTTCTTACTTTCGCTGGGAAACAACCCGATCGACAGCAACGATTAGCTGTTGAGAAACTGTTTTTACCATCGGTAAAGCAAAACATCGAACCAGTTTAGAAAATAGGCTTAACGTTTCTCACCCTGAAGATCCTAATAACTGTTGAATCGAGATCTCACAGGTCATTCGTGAAGCAGATAATTTAGCATGTGACACGGGGGTTCGTGGGTCGAACAAACATTGGTTCTCGGAAAAACCCTTGTAGTTGTTAGAAGCTAGATAAAACATTCCTTCTGGCAGTTCACATAAAAAGTTTAGGAGAGATATCCATAGGAAGCTGAAACGTAACCTAAACGCTGGTCGTGAGGCTTGGCTAATAAAAGTTGGGGAAATGAAGACCGCTTTTTTGCTTCGGGGAATATTGGCGCACTCCTTAGGCTTTTTTGTCCTGTCGGTTCCAGACGACTGTCTATCAGTGAAGCTATCGGAGAAGCAGATGGCACACTCGTCTATGATAAATCCAGAAGGTTAGGTCAATGGGTGAGACACTTTAAGAGCCAGTTTAGCTGTCCTCCTGCTTCCACTATGTTGCTGCCACAAACTTGTAGTGTAGCGCCCTGGTCGGTAGATTTAGGACCACCCACTGAGATTCACAATTGCATTTTGACTCTCAGACGTACTAAGGCTGGTGGCCCAGATGATCTCCTGCTGGCACTTTTCAGAGAATGGAAAAGCGTTACTAGGGACTTTCACGAAGTTGTTTCAACTTGTGTGGACAACTGAGACCGTCCATCCGTGCTGGGGTCACTTGATAATAGTTTCCATATTCAAGAAAGGTATCAAGGGCTCCTACGGAAATCATAGGGGAAATAATTTGACCTCAGTCATTACTATGGTTCTGGCGTCTGTTGTGCTTCGTCGACCCATTGCAGCTCAAGAGACAAACATTAGGGAAGAACAGATGGTTTCGTCCTGGGTAGGGATATATTGTTCAAATTTTTATTTTCCGTCAACTTCTATAGCAGCATTCGTTATACCGACTATAAAGGTGCGTTCGATTCGGTGGATGGATCTACATTTTTGGAATCGCTTAAACGCGGGGGTGTGCCGACCAAGTATGTGAACATACTGTCGGCACTTTGTTCCCATACTCCAGTGCAGGTTAGGGTTTACGGCGAACTGTCTGACAGTTTCAGCACCAGGAGCGGCGTGCGTCAAGACTGTCCACTTTCACACTATTTAGTTTTGTCATAGAGGAAATAATAGAGGACTTTGCGGCACTCACAAAATGCCAGCGTGAACCTCCTACCTGGTGAAAGACTGACTGGTCTTGATTAATCCTGATGACAAAGTGTTGCTGTTTGACAACTTTCAGACGACACAAACAACGCTATTTCGCGTTCTGCTAAATAATTTGGAATGTGCTTCGCAACCTCAAAGTGCAAAGTACTTCTGCAAGATTGCTGTGATTACGTAGATTTAATGTTAAATAATGAAGTCATGAAGGTTGTTGACCGATTTGTGTATTTAGGAAGTTGCAGCGGGCGTGTAAGGAATGAAATGGAAGTGCGTATCTCCAAGGTTAGGACGGTATTCACTAATCTGGGGCACCTCTGACGACAGAAAGGTATCCTTCTCTGGCTCGAAAGTCGCATGTATAGGGCGACAGCGCCGACTGTGTTACTTTACGGCAGCGAAACTCGGCCGCCCAAGGTAGGGGACGGGATCCGTTTTCAGGTATTTAACCACGGATGTTTGCGTTCATATCGGGTGACACCAGCGAGTAAGCAACGAGGAGGTTAGGAAGCGGGTGTTTGGCATTGATTGTCAAACGAGCTCTTTCGTTCAATCCTTACACTTGTACAGACTTAGATGGTTAGGTCATGTACTAAGAATGCCAGCTAGTCGTCTGTCACATTGAGCACTCTTTACCGACGTTGTGGCCAACTGGCGTAATGTGCAGTGGACAGATGAACTGGCGTAGACAAATGAAATCGTTCAAGTAGGTGTTGGTCGCTGTAGATCGGGCTGGTCTCTCAGGCTGGGCACCTCGCAACTCAGGGTCGGCGGTAGGAGATCTCAGGGAGATGGCGGCTAATCAGGCTCAGTGGTGTGAATGTTGTTTGTCCGAGTTGTCTGTGAGGTGAGTGCACTTAATGACGTTGAGCAGTGAAAACTGTTAGGAGGCTGTCTTGCTGATGACGCCTTAATTTCAGTTATAGCCCGGTTTGTTTGCACGTTAATGCTGAATGTTTGAAGATGGACGTAGCCGTTTTTAGTAGTTAGGTCCCTTCCCCCTTTTTTCTTCATGGTTGTTTGGCAGTTAACCATCAGTGTGAACTACTGACGTATTGCTGTCTATGGTGATGATGGGGATGGTGATGTTAAGAGAGATGATTGTTGACCAGATTCAGTGGCTTGAGCGTTTCTGTTTGCCTGAGTTGTCCGTAAAGTAAGTGTAAGTAATGAAACGAGGTAATGAAGGCTAGAAATAATCTGACCGGCGGATGCTTTCACATTCGCTACTCACTTTTTTGTTTGCAAGACGTAGGTGGGTTGATGTTACGTGTGTAAGTAAGACGAAGGGTCTTTGTTTCGGGTCCTTTCCCCTTCTTTTGTTTTTAAATAGTTTTCCTCATTCCCTACGGTTGTTTGACAGTTAAGCATCGATGACAGTTATTTCTGTACCACCGTTGATGAATTAATGAAATGCTGAAAAACACAGCGCTCACAATTGAAAAGTACGGACAGATTGCGTCGGAAATTGTGAAGTCGAAGTGCTTTGTTGATCTAGGGGGCGAATCAGACGCAGAACGTGGGTCTCTGTCGGCTGTAATTCATTCAGATGAGACCCAACTGTGAAAAGTCAGGGCTTCGGCTGGATTCGAACCAGCGACAGAAACACCATGCCTCTACGCGGCAAGCGCTCTACCAGCTGAGCTACGAAGCCACATTCATTCGTTTAAACTAGCCATCGAAGGCACCTATGGACGAGTGAGGACGTGCTCTACCCGTCAACTAACTAGTTACAGCATCTCCTGACGAACGGTTGTCTTAACAGGCATCGAACACGATAGAATTTGGAAGCAAACTATACATATATTTCCAGCAACGTTTTGAAAGTAGAATAAAGCTCTAGTCTGGTCGATGAACAACGGCAACATCTAAGAGAAAAAAGGAAGAAACGCGCGATGCGCTCACATCCACTCGATGACACTGAGAAACCATCCAAGCGAAAAGTATGTGAAACCTTCGAACACTAAACAACGGTGGAGGGGGTGCAATCGCGACGACCCTGGGGAATACCAGGTCAGTCGTTAAGATAGTGCAAGCACCCTCTGCGTACACTTAATTGCACGACTGAAAAAAGTGACACCGGTCCCATGGCAGGGATATATAGAAGCATGCATTCAGAATAGTCCAGTGGAGATGCATAGTTACAACCAGGATCTTTAAATAGATACACACTGAAGCAGCCGGCGGTCTGCTTTGATACATTTTCGGAGAATTATTCTGCAGTTATCTCAGGTTTCTGATCAGCTTGTGTGCTTTTATGATTGTTGGGCAATAGACAATTAGTGTGATCCACTGTTGTAACGATAGTTTTCGCGTTAGTGGTTTGCTCTTGGAACTGACAACAAAAATGATAAGACTTTTCTCACAGCCAAATAACGGAACAACTTTAATTGTTTAAGCCCTTGTAGGTTAACTTTTACTGTGCGTCATCAAGAAAGTTGCGATCAGCAGGGGGAGAATAGTATAACAGGTTCGCATGGACACACTGCTTTGCTGTACTGCTTATTAAACGAACTGCGCTGGCCACTTCCTAGGAAGACCTAATTAGTGAGGAAGCTACTATTTCTTACACCCAACTGTATTCTTGAGGACCACTCCTTAGCGGCAACTTCTTTTTCAAGGAACGTCTCATTTTTCTTACAGGTCATCGCCGACCGATTTACTACATTGATTCAGGTTTGTTGAAGTTGCCATCAACTGCATCAAACCAGAAGGCGACAGTTCCAGTCGTCACTTCAAACTGTCTGTTTACTGACTTCTAGGGTAGATGTGCACTGTATCCCTCAGCAAACCTATATTCAACTCTTCAAACTCGTTCCAACGATTCGATTTGGTCTCTGGTTGCACTGCCAGAAATTGGATTAATCCTGTAGTTTACCGTTAAGCAAGCCTCGTGGTATGGACCAGCGCAAATGGTAAATGAAGAACTTTTGCTGCTGTTGACCTTGGTAATCAGTTATTAACCCAACTGTGGGGTTGATTCGCCGTCCCATTTCACAACTATCATGTAAAAGGTTCCATTACTTAGCCCAACTGGATTGATCATGGTGAACCACTACATTTTGAAGTTATTAGTGATCAAGTCACTTCGAAGAGTGTCCAACTTCGAACGAGAAAAATGAAAGCGGCTGTTTAGGTAGATGTCCAGAGCCAGCGAGGTATGCAATGTCAGATAAAAGACGACCAGTCATCCGCGCGCACCTGAGCTTAAAAGCATGGCTCCTACCCGCAATCCGCTATATTTTTGTATGCGCCGGTTCACCATCCACCTACCCAGGGTGAATGAAGTCATTTGTTGCTGGTGCTGGTGCCTACTACTCGGTACTGATCAATTATGCTACCTTTACTGGGTGCTGTTCATTCATCCAGCCAACGTTTCACTCGGTTCAACTCAGTTCCATCGAGAACGACATCCGTTGAAGGCCAAAACTGAGCATGTGGAAGGTGTGACGACCCCCTTGATAGAGAAAGCAAAGAACAAACGCAAAGATCGCCAACAGTATCTGGATCACGAACGGAACGCAACGATAACGCAAAACGGCACGAAAACCAGAGCGCAAGTATCGGAAACCAACTCTCGCATCTTAGGTCCCTAACAAGTAAGGAAGAAGACGGCCTTTAAGTGAGCTATATTTACTGCTTAGTCCGAAGGCGAAACAGTGGTTTACAGTAGCTTTATCTATAGGTTTTGAGCGGCCTTGGGTCCAGTCCGCTCAACGAACCAATCAGAAGCGACCGCGAATCTCGAATTTTCGAAAATATTGGCGGACATTCAAATTCCCAAAAATGAAAAATCCATTTTTCTTGACAAATTAGGCGAATTCTTGGGAAAAAGTGCGTTTCCCAAATAAAGGTGAATCGCGATGATACCACAGAAGATTAGATTAAGATGTGAATGTGGAAACTAAAGAACGAACTATTCAACAATGGCGTGAATATCCCCAGGTTGCAAAGTAAGGGTAATCCATTCCATCCATGAGCTACTATCTGTTCAACATACCGTCAATTGTTTTAACTGAAAGAAACTGTTATCAGCATTGCCCTTCCAACATAGTCGGACATATCAAGGTGGTAACGTTTTAGCCGGTTGATGTAGCCCTGCGCTCAAGTTTAAATCGCTTTGCAATAAAAACAACCCTTTTAAAAGCAAATTAATAATGCCTATGTTGTTCCTTTTTCTATCCGACTGTGTTAGATGTTCGGGTTGCGATGTTCAATCGGACGTGAAAAGGACAGCTACGGCAGGTTGGTGTAAAATTGGATTAATCTTAGAATGAGTGATTTCCAGCAAAGGGCGTCCGATATGGAGAAGCGAGTGTGCATTCATGAAAGTGCATCGGACCTAGAGTGTGAACCATGTTTTGTTTCAGGTCCAAGCCGGTTAGCCAACGCAAACTGGTTCTGGTCCTTAATTTTGTCCACGACTGTGCAATGCGCCTACATGATCTGTAATAGTGTAGCGAAAAGGCGTCCAGTAAACCGCAATTTTTATTGCCCAACGCGTTAGTTACCATGCCACACGCGCGCTTGCGATTTTGAATCACAATTCCAGTCCACAACACGCACCCCTGGTTTCTGCTCACACGTCGTGTGCACTTCTACCCGGTTTAGGTGTGTGATTTACGCATTCTATCCGGGGGTTTTCCGCCCGCTAGTCCTCGTCCGTTGATCCGATTTCTTCGAGCGATGGCTTATCCGGTCGCTCGTGCCGTCCTCTGTCTATCCATTGTGGGCTTTGACCGTACTCCACAGCCGTGTCGAGATATTCCTGCGAGTGTTGGAATAATCACGTCTTCAATTTGGTCACCCATCCTATTTTGTCTGCCACGTCTCGCCCGTTGGTCCGATCCAGTCGAGCGATGACTCATCCGGTCGCCCACGCCGTCCTCCATCCACTCGCGGTGGGTTTTTGAACACACCTCCTCTGTGTTGAAGCATTCGGCCGAGAGTTGGAATGCTCGCACCACCTGCCTAACAGTCCACCCCAATAGGTGTACGCTGGGAAGCACTCTGCTTACTTATTGCTCATCCGTCTATAGCCGGCTTCAAGTTGAACACCACTCACAGTATTTGCACGCAGATGGAGTTTGCAGCCAGCTTTTTTGTATAAAAAAATATACTAAGGACTAAACTGAATTTTGGTCCTTCTCAGAGCTCGTCAGCAGTACATATCCCTTCCACGGCCGGGATTAGAACTTCAGTCACGCTTTGTTGAGGCATCCATTTACCTCACGTTAGACCAGTTTGAAAGTCCATCTGAGTGCAGAGCGGCGGTCAAATGTAAATGAAGTCCTACTTGAAATTAACCAAATCCCCAACTAAATCAGAATCAATAAAGGCATCACCAAATCAATGATTCTCACTGATAATTAACTGCCACATAATCCTAAAGAAAAAAGCGAGCCTTAGTCAAAAGCATGGGAAGCGACCTAACATTTAGAAACATCAACGTCTACACCCAAACATTTAACATCAAGGTGACTATACCTCGCAAACAAACAACCGACCTATCGGAGAAAATAAGGCGTTATCAGCAAAACAGCTTTCTTACGGTTTTCACAGACAGCTGGACCGAACAACGACAGTGTTCCTGCCACTGGGTTTGACGGCTCATCAGCATAGTCAGCTTTTTAAAGAGTAGAAAAGTGCAGACGTTTGAAGAAAGGGAAATGGTTAACCAAAGGCATACAACGGTTTTGGACGAAAGGAATATTCTGCACTCGTGTCGATGAGCTTATGGTAACAGGTTACCGATCTACAATGTGATTGAGCTGTAGTCTCCAGGGTACTGATTGTTAGCACCGCAGTAGTTCTTGTAGTATAAAAGTCGAGGCGACTATTCTGGGTGAAAACATGAGCTGTTAACCAACAGTATCTGACTCCTAACCGACCGCCTTTGGCCTCTGAACCACAGGAACTACTGTAGAATGACCAAGTAGTCATTTCGATTGCTTTTATTTTCTGACCTTGCATAGTTTTCTCCATTGCTGTCTAAACCACAATCTTAGGAATGATGGCCTCTATGTTTGGCTGAGGTCGATCAACTAGTTTATACGCCACACCCGCTTACTCCCAGAATGTTCTACCAGTCATTTTTTGAGCGGTTTCGCAGCCCTCAATGCCTCACCCTGATGTAGACCACAAAGCGAGATGATGCATGTGCAAAAGAAATATACAGCCGGATGACTCACTCTTAGCATTGACTCCTCCATTCGATATGCACATGCCAAGGTGAAGCACGTGATCCGACCTTGAAGCGCACAATTTTCTTCTTGCCCCTCTGTTTTGCATCCTGTGCTGCAACAACATCTCGGGTGTTTGTCCAAAATGCGATTATGCGACCCGAACCATACACAAGCTGTTAGTTTTTTTTCTGACCGACAGCTCCAAGGGGCAAGTGGAAAGGACAAATTTACGCCCTAGCCGAATTGTGGCTTCGAAAACTCCTGCCACCTCTCAGGGCACGCAAAAAATAAGCGCAACGGATACTGTGTACCAATGATGCCCTCGTGCTGTTTAGTAATATGACAACGTTGCATACCACAAACATTATTCCAAGTATTCGCAAGGTGGTAGCCTATGTTAGATTTTAAGACGCTCATGGGTTTATCAGGCCCAATCATTTGGCGCACTAACTGTGTGGCCACAGATTTGGATTCCACTTATTCCGTAAAATAGTGCCTCAATATCGCTTTAGTCAAATTAAAAGGCATCCTCAACTTTGATGACAAAACAGACCGAAAAAAAAGAACTGGTCCGATTTTGAAGATTGTACGTATCCGCTGGGTTTTTCCTGAGGTCGGCAGTCAATCATACCGTACTACCGAAAGAGGCTAAGGTCGCATCACTAGAATGGCATGACAGTGTGTTCTGTTGACACTGGCTGGAAGCTAAGCTTCTTGTGTATTAATGAACCAAACGACCTATATCGGCAACTCTATTATCCAATTTGAACCGAATACCTTGCCTAGACGAGAAAAAACTATTTGATCGTCGTCTTGGTTACGCGCTCAGTCGCCGGACCCACAACCTAGAAATGAGAAGAGACACGACAACATCGTTTATTGAAAGAGCGAGACAAAATTATGCCACAGAGGCTTTATAGTTATAGGACAAAGCGATTACCATACATGGCCGACAGACAGAGCGAATCAAATGAAACAGTCATATATGGCAGTCAGAGCAAATCCCGTTACGTAGGGCATCAAAAAGCAACGCGAGTAAAACAGTCCAGATAATTCACAGCTGCAATCTGATTGGCTGAGTGGAACCATACCAGCACCCGCGACCATCCCATCCGAGCTAGGAAGGCCGATCGATGTGACGTGATGCATCCTGGCTGTCTCGTTATGAGATGCGCTTCCTAACAGAAGCCCAACCTGGTTTCCTTTTATAACAAATAGACGTGTTTTTGATATTGTTAGTAATATGTTCAGGGTATGGAGATACAAAATGATAAATAGCGATTACCTGGGAAGATCTACTCCACACGATGTCCTCGGCTAGTTCGGTGTGTTACAAAGAGGTTTTGGATATATAACTCTTTTAGAGGGAGGTCATAATGTCTTTCATTATTCAACTGAGGGAACGATACTAACTGACAGTTAGATTTGCAATATATAGTAACATATTGTCGTTCACTGTTTCGAAACACAAACAGTGTGGGTGTAATATGATCCACAAGTACTGATGTTTTGCTGAGAGTTAACGCTTGCTCAAGGTTAATGGCTATCGCCTCCTGGGTATGTGAAACTTGGGTATATACTTCAGGATTTCGAGCCACCAGGATTCATAGCTTTAATTATTTCGAAATCTATTTTTATTAGCAATGATCTACTCCGATTTATACATATATTCAAGTTGTGGTGTCTAATCAAGCGTAAAGGTGACATCTAAGGCAGATTTGCTTGAAAATGAATTATTCTTGAAGTGAGTGATTTCTGGCGTCTGTTCGTCTGGTAGCGGATCCTAGTGTGGATTTAAAACGTCATTATAAATCCTTCGTTACTAAGTGTGTCTCCTCTAAATAGATATATATTTGACATACAGTGTTCAATATTTCCCATAGTACCAGTAGATTTATATGTTGCTCTGTCGTCACTTCCCCGAGCAGAATCAACTGCAACAGACTAAAGTGCAATGAACTATGTGAAAACCATGTCATGCATCTTCGCTGGCAAATTCACACTTCAGTGCGTCTGTGGCAAAGTTAAACATACCTACAGTTTATATCGTCTAACAACTCTCAGATGGCGCAGCCGATCGTTGTTACGAGGTCCGTATTCTCCTCACAGCTCGTATTCCGTATTGGGCTTGTTTTCATGACAGATAAATGTGGTATGGAAACATTGTATCCTAAGCAGCTGTCTAGGATATTCTTGTCGTGATCAGTGACCACTTAACCGTTTTGGAGAGTGGCCAAATTTCCAGGTCATTCTAATGATAATCAGGAGATATTTAGTGATTAAACACTGAAAACATATCGAAAATGGTATCTAATTAATCTGAAGCAAATACTATTCTAAAATATCACGCAGATATCAATGCATTTGTATACTGTGAGCAGTCGATTTTTATGAGCATCAAGTGGGACCACTGTATGTGAATTTGAGATCAAACCTCACCCACCAGACTAAAAATCCCGGTATTTTAAGAAGCAAATGATAGAACAGACTTCACAGCATCCTGAATTTCCCTCTCTTGCCCTGGCTCTTGTGGGTAGATAGCACCGATCATCGTCGCAATGGAGTAAACTTAAATACAAGAATTTACTGCATTACACGGCCAATGTGTTCATGAGGTTTAAATCGTACCTAACAGCAGTCTTGAGGAAAAAGTAACAGGACAACAGTCCCCGAGTGACCTTGATGGCATAAACTAAAATTATTGGACTCAAGGCCTTCACTACCTTTAAAAACAAAGAAAAAGGTTCGTGACGTTATAGCACACAATAGGAGTCAACGCTGACCTTCCTTACCGAAGCTATTTAGGGTTTCTATCCTTCTGAATAGAAGTTTCCTTACCCTATATGTTAGTAGACAAACATGGTTCCTAGGCGTGTATACCCGTCATCCACACTTGTTGAACACTTCATTCACTGGTATTAGGTCGATGGGCAAAACCGATCCATCCGCTTGCCGCATCCTAGACGGTATGTGGTTACGTTTAACTATCAGCATTCGCCTGTCGGGCTGACAACTTTTGTCCTCATACTTTGCGATACAAGTTTGCACTCATCTGCATAGTTTACTTGACCAGACGGTGTACCATGTTTACCACAGAAGAACTGTATTCCGCAGCCTACTTCTCGATGACATGTTTTGTAGGTATTGTTTATCGTTTTGTTAGAACCGCCCACTCACTTTTTCCATTCTTTGTGAACTGTCTGTATCACTTCGTATGAGATGCCCAGACACATGTTAGGGTAATATAAACAGTCTGTTACTTTTGGACCTAGTCACTAGAAACACACATATTTAACAAACGGTAAAAAAATATTGGCCGTTTACTTCTGAGTGCCTGATAATTTCGATATTACGAACAACATCATTCCCAAATTCTTCTTTCGAAAATTGATTGAAGTTTCAACGTAGTAATTCAATTTGTGCCGCTACAATCTGCACCAAGGTGTCCATTGGTGTAGAAGTGAACAGTCGAATTAACCGTTCGTGAGGTAATTTTTGAGCGAATACCAAACACGATTCGATTTATACTGTTTTAATATACGTGAAACTGGAAGTATTGGGAAATTTTAATGCCAAGAACAAAGTGTACGGGGTTCACTAGACATAACTACACTATTTACACATCTCCATGCCTGTTCTGCAGCTATGTTTGTTCGTCCGGTTTTTGCGGGTGGCATTTACTACTCGTGAGTTTAAGGAAGTGTTTCTGGTAGTAAAATGTATACGCTAACCTCAAATTTTTCCTTTCTTTATGCACTGTCCGATAATGGAATATCGTCCTGTAATGGATATGTTCAGGTTAAGAAACACTACCAACTTTTTCAATTCTGACTTGTCTCTCCAGAAAATACAGCTCTTAATATTCTCTGTTTACTACTGTGTCATTGTTCCTTTGGCATCGTTAGTAGCCTTCATTATTCACTCTTCACGTGATCTTCGGTGCAAGATTAAGACACTTCATTCCGTACATCTCTGAGTGCATGTTTTAGTTCGGTTAGGAGGCTCCTGGTGTTCGTTTGCCTAACCAATTACAAATATGTCCAGTCGGAATAAGCTCTGGTGGACGAGGTGGCCTGGATAACGTTCGAACATTTTCTGATATTAAAAGTCGTTTACATTCCAGTGGACGTGCGGCGTCTGGTTGTCATCTTGCAAGATCTTATGGTATGAGTTATCAACAGCTTGAAACCAACGCCTTTGTAATACAGTCTCACAGACCTCATTGACCACTGTGTTTCTTATGGTTAATAGCCGATCTTTTCCGTTAAACCGAATGGTATCCCCATGCACGGATAGATCCGACATTGCTGTATAAGGTGGGCAAGACCAAGAGTGGTCTAAGACGGTCGTAAACACTCCCCACATTCGGGTACAACCAGCTAAACTGTGTTTTATCGATCCGACGACTCCGGCCCGCTGTTGCAGAGGTCCGACGCAGCGTTCCATAGCTCGTGGCAGTCGCTGTTGTTTGTACCTCATCACCACTGAGGATGTGTTACAAACCGTTTATCGGAGCAAAAGATTTAATTGTGCACATGCCCTTACGAACGCCCGAGGAAAAGGAGTCAGTCGGTTTGATGGAGGAGAGTAGGAAACCAACATGTACAACATGGTACCTGGTTCAGGTCAGCTTGGTAAGAGGCTTTAGACTTTTGTGATGAACCGTAGTGGCCCGGTTCAATGTTCGTCTTTAGTATGTCCAGCACTGGACACATGTTATAGACTGTGAAATCCCACCTGTGTAAACTTTAGTTGTCAACGTGTTCTCTAACTGAGTGGTACCTGTCCCGTCGCCATTCTTGTTTCACAAGGTGGGTTAAATTCTGCATGTTGGTAATTTTGTAATACTGTCTGAATGACGGAGCTGGTGGAAGTCGATAAGGTGTAGTTGACTGTATTAAATTCTTTGGGTTTGAGTTTGCGAAGTAGGTGCAATGAATTCAAGCTCCCCGATTGTGGGGAAGCGGTAATCTTAGCTACAGTAATTAATGCATTTAAAGTAGCGGTTCCTTGAAACCATGTTCGTATGTGCACATGTCCGTTTTCGCAGTTAAATCTCTCACCCCACCAGACGGTTTGTAACACGTCGTCGGCGCGACCCTGTAATACTGGGATATGATACAGATGCTTGGCGCGCCTTCCAGTTTCTGTAATTCTGGTTGCGTTTCGGTTCAACCTTGAAAAAGTGCCGGATCAAGCCAGATCAACAATACGGTTTATGATCCCCCCAAAGATGAAGCTTCAGAAAATGAAAATCTTCTTATTGAGTCTGAACCATACAGTGATCATCGTCGTGATACATCATCTGTAAACGTTCACAGTCAAAAAACATTAATCAGATTCGTGGTCACTTCACGGAAGAATAGCCCAGGTCTTTGCAGAACTCGAGCCAAATAAGGAATAGATGGTGAGCAATACAGGAAGCTAACAGAAGATGAAAAAGTACATTCAGATAAATCCGAGTGAAGAGTTGTTACAGATAAGATTTTTCCACACTGTAAAATAAAAATCAGGGAAATCAATGAATTGTGTAAAGGTAATATCGGTACAATGTGACATGTGTTAGGGTTATATCAAAAAGTGTACCTTTTGACAACAAACCAAAGGAAACAATCAGCAAACAATATAGTGTGAGAGAGCACACAAGATTTTGTAAACCGACCGAATAGGCGATGTGGAATGAAGGCAGACCATAAACACCGGAAATGAAAGGAGAGTCCTGATTTTGGTGAAAACAGCTGTGAATGTGTCATGTTCTTACCCGAAGTAATCTCTAGGTGCTTAGCATAAAGAAATTTGAGTAGAGGTTCACTAAACACAAAAAGACCAGTGTGTATTGAAAGTTCATTACGTTGACCCCCTTCACAAACGAAAACAAAATGTCAACATTATTGTATGTGTTAGGTAACAAACTGCTCGGTAGGGCGAGTAAAGGATATGGAGGTGTTTGATACGTAACACCACCTCATCCGTATATTCGATTACAAGGTGTCATACAAAATGAAAGTCAAAATAGCACTCTCTAGTGCATCGGAATCAGTGATGAGTGGGAATGGGGCCTGATAAGCACACTGAGTAAACCGATTTCAATCCTCGAAGTAATAGTGTAAAAGATAAACAGTCGGGATTAGAATACCAGATTCGCTGGATATTTTAAAGTTCGGTCTACTAATGCAGTGAAGATGAGCGATCGTATTATACTACTCATACCGCGGCTATTCAGTAGCAGGTGCAGAGCATATATTTTGACATCGTACAAGCCACATGAAGAATCATCAAAGTGCAGCATCGCCCATAATGGTCACTGCTACTTAATAGAACTGAGCATTGACGTCTGTGGCAGCCGAGACGGTCTGAGGCCGAATACCGCGTGCAAATGAGTGGTTTTGTGTCTGGTTTTGTTTAAATGCTTAATCCATGTATTGCTTTGTCGAATAAACAACCCT
>LUCH01006939.1:0-19357 GCA_013368495.1 Paragonimus heterotremus
GGAAATTTGAATCAAATTTCGAGTTACCCGCGAAACCTTTACTTCTATGCCTTAGAAAAGGTGACGGATTCGTTTTCCGCACACACACGTACCGTGTCGAATGCACGATAATTTATGGAGCTAAACCGGCTGTTGGCAACATTGTTTGGGTTACTAGAACTGTTTATTCACGGCATAGTCTGTCAGAAGACAAATAGTGTTGGGATCATTTTTACGCTCAAGTGCATTTCCCGACACTCGACACGTTGCCGCCTGAATATGTCAATGTTCCAAATACTCAGGACGTTCATTCAAATAGCGAAAGTGTATAGAAGTTGATTTTCGAGCTAGTGAGTGCATGTTGATTTTGAAGGTCTGGTACACTGTCGGTTGGACCTTTTCTCACAGAAAAACCGAACTGCACGATTTCATTTGATGTTTACAATGGAGCCACGTGGCCGTTTATCCTTGTTTTCATTCCAGCTTCACTTGCTCTTTCTCTGCCAATTAAAAATTGCTTGATCTGTTTCCGTTTGAACTGCACTTCTCTATTCCACTCAACCGTCAGGTGTATTTGGATAGCCGCATTTCTATTAACAGCCACGCTGGTCACTGCTGATTTGTCTTTCACTATTCAGAATAGTCTGTCTCCTTCAACAACGGTTGCAACACGAAATATGGTTGATGCAGTGTCAGTTTTACAATGAGGTGTGTTTTTATATCAAGTTACGGGAGGTATATAGTCAATGAGCGTGTTCAAAGAGTCACTAAATTCAGTGCAAGGTTGTGTCTACGAACACCTTCTGAATACAAAATCAGCCTGAGTCGATTACCTGCGGTCGCTTCTGCAACTCACATTATCCCTGAATTTAAATGGTGTAGCAGAATTTAGTGACAAGCCTGGTTTATTACATGTTTACTGGTCAACAGGTTGATCGTTTGCGTGTTTCAAAGAGACTGGTTCTATGGTGCGCTCCCAAACCCATTTATACGCTCCGAAAGTACAGAACTCCTCGCCTCTACCAATGTAAGTCCCCCACAGTTACGTATAACTTAACGATCGCATTGGGGATTGACACTCAAGCGAATTTTCTTAGATTGCAGACACTGTTATTTTCCGATCCCGAGCGACAACATGGTATTCAATCGTATCAACTATTGATTTAATTGGATTACTTAACTTTGTATTGTTCGGTGCACAATACAGTCAGATTTACCAGCCAGTTCTGCGTAAGGGGACAATCTTGCCGCAGTCTTCCTGGACGAAAAAAACAGCTTGTCATCAGCTCTAACTCTACCTAGGGTTTAACTCTATAGTGCCCCTAGAATGAGCACATCAGCCGCTCCATCCATCGGCAAGCGATTCCGGAGAACGCTTTCGTCAGCTGAATTAAAGGTCGTCGTAATGTCCAAGAACACAACTACTGTTGGTCGGTGATAAACTTGGTGATGCTCTAGCAGCTGACAGAATGAGGATCTGGTGATTGTATCCACGACCCATTTGACATCCAGCTTGATCCTCGTAACACCGCTGTCCACGTTTCTTGGAAAACCTGCGTGGCCGAACGGGTTCCAACTTAGACGCCACTAGGCGGCGCAAGCGTTGCATGATCTCCTGGAGGTCTTAGTGACTGTCGGTGAATTCAGGACAAACGAATTTTCCCAATACTCCAACCCTTTTAGAACAGAGTGAAAAGTTATCTCAGCAAGTGCGTACTCACCGCCCTTAAATTCGTCTGAGCCTGGTTCCGCATGGCGCCTATTAATCAAACTTTCCTTTCGGATCACCGCTTCTATGAATGGCTTGCAAATGCATAACGGCAAGCACAACTAGTTCAACAATTCGGAGAAACTAGTGCAGACGACCAGTTACATTGCAATTCCTGACCTATACTGCGACCTTAACCTGATGATCGGGCTTGTGTGCTGTTTTGATCCGGCGGGCTGTGCTGACTAGGACTCCGGTCCTTTCGAGTACAATCTTGTCATATAGGGCAAAGGGAAGCAGTCAGACAAAAGACAATTACACTCACAGGATTGTATGTCGCACTACTGATCGCGTAGAAGTGCTTAGGTCGCGAGGCACGATCCTACCGGCATACAGCAGAACTCCTTATAGTGGCGGCACTGCTGTCTTCTATATGAAGAAGGGGGTTAGAAAAGGTACCCTCGAACAGAGAGCATTCCAAGCGCCAAACGGTTGACAGTGACCGCCGGCATGTTATCCAGTATGATCGAAAAGCACCTGGTATCATCCAAAAGCCTGATGTCGCTTCGACTACATCCACTGCGCACAGCAGTGCTGTGAATCAGATATTAGTGTCTTATTCACTACGCCCTCAAGCTAGGTATGTCCTTCATTGCCAAGTGGGTCAGTCTCTTGGGTCATTGGCTCTTGGTAGGGCCCCAGAGAAAACCCTATATCCTGTTGTCTCGCAAGTCAAACTTTTGGGGTCAGAGACTCGGGGTGGGGTCCCTCAAGTCAACCCTCTTCCGCAGTATAAACAACCGGGAAATTTCAGAAGTTATCGTGCTCCCAACAGTGACATTTTTCACTCACCACGACTTTCTCCTACTACTCACCGCCTCTGTCTTCTACCTTCCGTGTACTTTCGAGCAATGGTTGTTTTCTGAGACCAAGGCAACCGGTAAACACCGGCACCTTCAAGGTCCGCACTCTCCGACAAGTTGGTCAATAAGCTGCTCTGGCTAGTGCTGTCTCAGGTCTGGAGCTTGATGTGCGCTGTGTGTCTGATACGCGAGTCTACGATTCTAGTACCGTTATTCACTTGAGTTCACTTCTAGATAACTGTCGATCCAAACGGTTCTTCCACGGGGTCTGTGGTGACGCCGAAACTGAATTTCGTGGTCAAGTTGGAGTGGGAATCGCACTGAGTTCCGGAGCAGAGCAATGTTTGCTCGACTAGATCCAAGTAAACAGCCGCCTGTGCGCTGTCAGACTCAATACGTCGGTTAAGGTCTGTCGACGCAAGTCAGAAAGGCGTTTTGTTTTCATCCTATCGGCGTACGCTCCAACGGACAGCTGTTCGGATACCAACAAGGATGCGTCCTAGGACGCCCTCGTTGACCTCCTGAGGGAAACTAAACACAAACATCATCATATTGGCAAGGAAATATGTAAGTCTGTTGGGATCGCTGCTCACTCTTCTAGCAGAGTGAGAGTTTATGAACAACTGTCTCGGGTGTTCATCGCTTCTAGTGGTGTTCGTCAAGGATCTCCGATTTCCCTCTTGTTCAATTTTCTCATGGACGACATTCTGGAGGATGCACTTCGGGAATACAGTGAGCTTGGTGTTTAGCTTCTTCCTGGCGCTAGATTGACCGATCTGAAGTATGCGGACGACATTGTCTTACTTAGCCCCTCAGCCGAAGACATGTAGACTATGCTGGACAAGGTGAGTGACCGGGCTGGTTTGTATGGAATGCGCTCCTCACCATTAAAGTGCAGTGTTGCTTCAAGACTGGAACATTCCCACCCCTACTTTCTTCATTGCAGCTAATCCGCTTGGAACTGTGGACAGTTTCACATACTTGGGTAGCACTATCTCGTTAGCTCGTAGTATTGCTAGTGGGATATTAGCGAGGATAGCAACGGCTTGAGTTGCGTTTGCCAGACTGCGTCATATGTGGTGTCGATAAGACGTTCGGTTGTCGTTAAAAGAAAGGGTATATAATGTTTGTGTACGTTTTGTTTTGTTCTATGGTTCGGAAACGTGGCCTGTTCGCAAAGAAGATGTCAACAAGCTTGCTGTATTTGCCCATCGTTATCTGCACCAGTTAGCCTACATTAAGTTGACTAACCGCGTGAGGAACATGGCCGTTTGCTGGCGTATATTCCGGAACACTCAGAGTACGCGATCAATTAGTCAACTAATCGCGTTGCACATCATGTGATGGTTGGGTCACGTACTCCGTCTGTCATCTGACCATTTGCCGTACGGGGCTTTATATACTGAGACCACTAAAAGCTGGACAAAATCACGTGATGGCCTGGCAATAACGTGATCACGAATTATAAGGACCTTGACTGGTCCATTGAATAAATTGGACAGGTGTCGTGTTCTTGGCTTGGGTCTTTGTGGTCACCCAAATTGCTGGTTAGAAACGTCATCCGAGATGACGGCGTGCCGCAATCAATGGCATACATGCATTCATACCATCTCTAATCCTTTCGTTGACTTTTCTTTTGTTAATTTTTAACCTTCTTAGTAGCGCTTCTTTCTAGGATATTCCGTATCGCACTTGAGCTGATCGGCGTTCCTTTTCACAGTGTCTTCTGATCAGGTTCTTGCCTGCCATGATGATGATAATAATAATGATGATTTTGATAATGATGAAAGCTAGGAAATGACATGGGTAAACTAGCTGTGCCACGATCACTCTGCGCCTACCACAGCGCGCCTGCCTCCCGTCTAGGATCTCACCCACTGGAGTACATCGAAGCATGTTAGACACACCCAACATACAGTACGTAGGTTCGGTACTACGGTTCTTGACGCTCTCCGGAATATCGGTCGCGGTAACGGAAGTTTCCGTCGGAACTTTCGAAGTGTTTTCCATTCCATTTGAGCAGCAGATAGGAGGAAACTAACTGTGAAAGAGACAGTGCATTGCGGATGGTAAAGCCGTCCACTGTCTTAAACCACGTTTGAAGCACTTGGTTGAGCAACAGTTCGAGTGGTAACACGAGTCGTTGGTTGCGCTCTAGGGCATCTTTTTTGCACATTAGTCTGTGAGCTTTTCTCTGTCTTCGAAACATACAATCGTGCTCGGTTCCATCAAATGTCATGAACACCCAACTCGGACGAATTCTTCTGGTCATTCTGTAGCCAGGTACTCCAAGATCCTAATGGCCGCTGGACCCAAATCTCACAGGCTATTTCTAAATCAAATACTGCAGCTTACGCTAAGGGGTTCGTAGGTTGAACAGGCATTGTATTTTGGAGAAGCCCGTGGAGTTATTAGAAGCTGGATGAAACTTTCCTCTTGGCAATTCACATAACAAGTCTAGGAGAGATATCCGCAGGACACTGAAACACAGCCTAAAGGCTGATCATGGGACTTGGTTAATTGAAAAGTTAAGGAAATACAGACCGCTTCTGCTTCAAGGAACACCGGCTAACTCGTTAGGCTCATGTGTGTTATTGGCCCCAGTTGACCGTCCCTCAGTGAAGCTATCAACGAGACAGATGGCACACGTCTGTAATAGGCCCGGAAGATTAAACCGCAGGGCGGAACACTTTGAAGGTCAATTTGGCTAGCCTCCTGCTTTTACTGTGTTGCCACCATAAACAGCAGCACCCTGGTCGGTAGATTTAGCACCGTCCACTGAGACTGAGGTCCACAGTTGCATTTCGACTCTCGAATATAATCAGGCTGCTGGTCCAGATGATGTCAGACCGGCACTTTTCAAAAACGTGGGAATGCGCTAGTAGTGGTTTTGACAGTTGTTTAAACTTGTGTGGACAGCAGAGACCATCCCTCCGTGTTGGAGTCACTCGATAATAGTGCCCATATTCAATAAAAGTGTCATGAGCTGTTGCAAACCCATAGGGGAATTAGTTTGACCCCTATTATTACTAGGGTTCTGGCATCCATTGTAATTCGTCGACTCACTGCAGCTCAGGAGGCAAACATTAGGGGAAAACAGGCAGGGTTCCTCTCTGGGCCCGAGATGTATAGATCACATTTTTACTCTTCGCCAAATTCTGAAGCAGCGTCATGTGTACCGCCAACCACCACTGCCCCATTTCCGTACTGTGAAGGTGCGTTCGATTCGGTGTATCGATCTACACTTTTAGAGTTGCTTAAACACAGGAGTGTACCGACCAAGTATGTGAACATACTGTCGGCCCTTTATTCCAATAGTTAAGCTCAGATTAGGGTTCACGGTGAATAGTGAGACAATTTCAACACCAAGAGCGACGTACTTCAAGGCTGTCTTCTTTCACCACTGGTGTTTAATTTTGTGATAAACGAAATAACGGAGAATTGTCTCCGGCAGTCACAAGATGCCGGTGTGGACCTCCTACCTGGTGGAAGACTGACCGATCTTGATTATGCTGACTATAAGGTGTTGCTGTTTGACACTTATCAAGCAGCACAAACAACGCTGGACGCTATTTCCCGTTCTGCCAAACATTTCGGAATGCACTTTGCAACTTCAAAATACAAGATGGCTGTGATTACGCAGATCTATTGTGAGATAATAGTCATGGAGGTCATTGACCAGTTTGTGTACCTGGGAAGCTGCATTAGCGGCAATGACGTTGCAGGAAGTGAACTGGAAGCGCGTGTCTCCAAAGCTAGGGCAATGTTCGCCAATTTCGGACATCTCTGGCGACAGAGAGGTCTCTCTGATGCTTAAGGGTCGCGTGTATAAGGCGACATGAGGGCTGTGTTATTTTATGGCAGCAAAACTTAGCTGTTCAAGATAGAAGACCTAAACCGTTTTCAAGTGTTTGACCACCGATGTCTGGGTTCAGTCGATTGTACCACGTGGCACCAACGAGTAAGCAACGAGACGGATATTTGTTTGTGTTTGTCAAACGGGTTCTTCAGTCTACATTTGCAGACTTAGATGGCTAAGTCATGTACTAAGGATGCCAGCTAGTCGTCTGCCACACCAAGTGCTGTTTGTCGACGCTGCGGCCATCTGTTATAGAGTGCGAGGTGAACAGATGATGACGTGGTGGGAGGAAATGAAGTTGTTCACGAAGGGGTTAGCCACTGTAGATGGGGTTCGTCTCCCAGGCTGGAGACCTCACGACTCGCGAAGTCGGTGGCTTGAAACGTTAGGTGAGATGGCGGCTAACCGAGCACAGTGGTATGAATGTTGTCGTTGTTTGGCCGAGTTATCTATGAAGTGAGTGCACTTAATGGCGCGGGGCAGTGAAAGTCGTAAGGAAGCTGTCTTGCTGGTCACGCCTTGCTTTCACTTAGAGCTTGGTTGTTTGTTTGCAAGGTATAGGCACCTTGATGTTGAATATTTGAATATAGACTTGGTTATTTTTAGTAGTTAGGTCCATTCCCCTCCCTTTTTGTATGTTCTTTCTTCCTACACAGTGTTCTTTCATTCATGGTTGTGTGGCAGTTAAGCATCAGTGTGAATCACCGACGTATCGCTATTTGTGATCATGGTTAACACCATATGCACAGTTAATTGGTTTGTGTGCAAAATTCCAAGGGGTTATCCTGATGCATGTTGTATCGACAGTATCTGCGGTTGTTGTATTTCCTAGACGTAATCTGACGCCTGGTCAACAAATCCGTGAAGAGCAGGTCAGGTTTCGCCTTAATCTTGGCTAGATTGTTCACCTTTTCACATTTTGTCAGAAGCTCGAACTCTACCATTCATGTAGAATGTGGGTAGCGGTTGCTTGTTTAAACGTCAAGGTGTATTTGGTTCGCTTGACAGCTGCACTCCGTCTGTTAATAAGGGGTGTGTCCGGTAAGTGTCGACATTCTGAAGGCAATTTGCCATCTAACCTCAAGCATGGCTAAGAGTTATGACAGCCTGTCCCCCTCTTCAGCTTGTAACGTAAAGTGTAAGATAGTTGCCCAACCTCCCTTTACATTGGGCTTCGCAGTAACCTAGATCGTGGAATGCGTTTTGACGAGCAACACAAAGTGAGATTGCAATACCAACCAGTCTGTGCTTGCTCTCTCCTTTGGTACTCAACAGCTAGAGTAGTCGACAAGTTCACATGTCTTGTGAGGTTCGTCATCACGGGTGGTGTTTGATGAAAGTCAAAGCTCAGGTACCGTTATTCGACTTACGCCGTCTTTGGTGTTTGCATGTCATCACTGTTACCCTGAAAGATCGAGTGTATAATGTCAGTGTGTAAGTTGGATTACTGTACGGCTGCTAAACGTTTTCCGCTCAGTTATTTATCAGTGGTGACAGTTGAGTAAAAGCTCTGGGAACATGCCATCCGCTTTGCTTTCATCCGAGAATTGACATCAGTGCGATAAAATAGTGAGAGTTCTTCACGCCGCAATTATTTGGTTGTTTTTGATCTGTCCCATTCGATGCCGTGTATAAATGCTTTAGAGCACCGATGAGTGCTAAACTTAAAACGAGCAACGTGTGTGTGGTTTTTTTGGGGGGTGGGATTGGGTGGGCGTCCGTCATAACAGGCATCTGTTTTGATGTACCAGAATGAGGTGGCTCATTGCCCGAAAGGATTTTCAGTAGGAAAGCAACTGGTCCTCCGTCCTGATTTCGTGTCGAAGCAGTAGCGACATCATGAACTTCATTTTTGAGTGCCAAAAGAATTTTCAGATTTTTTGCTTAACACTTTTTATAGCTCCTTCAACCCTAGTGGCAAGAGAGTGGCGAGAGTTCTTTTATACGAGGAGACAACTTATCAAAAAGGAGGTATCTAATGGTACGCGAGTACTCTTATCGCTTCCAAGTGTTTCAAAATGCCTCTTGACAGTGTACTGTGGTTCTCACAGCAGGTTTAGAATCTAACAACTGTGCCTTCGCCCTCGCAAATCTGCATTTTGGTTATCCCAAGTTAGAGCATGCTTTTCTGATGGGGCTCATGATTCATCTTTTACTTCGAAGGGTCGTTAGCACAAACAATAATGTTATCGACATGGTTATGAGGTTGTCTTTGAACTTATCTTTTCAGATTAATGGTAAATCTTGTGACGGCATCCACAAAAGCACCCTCTGTTTCTTGGCGTTCGAAATTTCTTATCGATATCAGTTGATCATTTCTCTCTCATTATTTCACTGAAACGGCTTGAGGCTAATGGGCACATGTAGCCAGGTATAGCATAATGCAATCCGTGAGTACGTACCGTATGCAACCATCCAAATACTCATGAGATCCTCAATCTGACACGCTAACCACCGACTTTATTTGACAGAATCGTATATCTTCACCGTTCGTGTTCACGTGGTTCCCCGACCATTGCATGGTTTTACCCAGCCGTTAGTATGTAATGCCTGGTGTACCAGGTACTCCCTCGGTAAACGGATACGTAGCTCAAAATACAGACTGTGTTTTTATCATCTTGGCAATTGACTGAGTACCGAGTATTTTCGAAGATCGTACCCACGCATGGAAAATCATCTTTTTTACTGAGTGGTAGATCCAAAATTTTCCGATGCACCGCGCATCCTCGCTACTATCACGCACACATAATTGCTGTCCTTATGGGTTGGTAAGGCGACATTTTCATTCAAATAGAACAATCTAGTGACAAATAGTTTGTCTACGTTAACAAAAATTCGGTCAGAATCAGTTCATTCTTGACAATAGGTCCTACTTTAGAGGCTCTATTCCAGCTGTCTTTTACGTCGTTCAGCACGTAGTTAACAAACCAGTTATGTTAAGTAGTGTTGTCCTCATGCTCAACGTCCAACTTACTACCTGACAGAAATCCCTTTCCTGATTCTGGAAGCTGTCGAGTGGCCCTTTGTTTCGTGCCTCCGATCCTGCGACATGAAATTTTAGTGTTGGTTGCAAAATAGACAAGTCTAATACGCTCAGTTGTCCCATGATGTTCTAGCACTTTTTGGAAGGTACGAATTACTTCCGATAAACCGTAATAGCGTACCACCCACTCAGTCTTCCGTATGGAGCTAAGGATTGTAGTCTCTTCGAGCGATGTCCCGTCACTACTTTTCCTGAAAAGAGCTGATGAATGTAGACTAGGACCTGGAGCTTCAACGATACAAGTCAAAGTAATTCTGATTTTCGACGGAGGACCTCCGGGATTATCATAACTGAGTGTACTTTCCATATCGTCCACATGTGAATGAGCTCCTTCAGACCAGTTGAATTGGTACTCAAAGTGCGCAGCCTATCTGTCAGTTGGTTGCGACAAACTTGCACTATCTTTTTCACGTATAGTCTTTGTTGACGGCCAGTACGATCGCTAATCAAGGCAAACAGCCTTCAGTTATTCCCCGGTAGCTATGCTTATGTGGTTTGCTCTGTCGAATAGTTCTTACTGTTCTTTTTGCGGTCTACTAGCAGTCGTTATTTTATCAGTACTGTGAGAGGACATTGTTTCTAGTTGCTTATTTGGCGGCTGTTTCTTCGTTTACTTTACAGCTCATTTGATGGCGATTGGAGGATGATCAATGATTTACTGAACCCAGTGCTCAATGGTCTTAACTTTTCTATGCATTCAGACTGTCGTCGTACCTAACTAGTCTCGCTGAACTATGTGCCGATGTTGGCCCTGCAAGCTGTGCTATATAGGTTCCTCTCTACTGCTCGCTGTGATCGCTTTTTGCCTAGACACTACTCGTGGGGATGTACAAGGTAAGGAGCATTTTCGTCACCTTGGTGTCCATTTTGAATGTGTTAGGTTATTTTATAACGATGCGCCGCATGGGTTTTACTGGGTTATGTTATCTTTTCTTTTTTTTGTACGATGGAGGCGTTTCATTTGAACAACTTTTGGGGAGATTTTTTCAATCCCTAATTTTAAATTCATGGGGTATCTCCGTTTTAGTCCTCACAATACATACAATATTTCACCATACTTATTGACTCTTGCAACGGCAGTTGCCGTTGTATCGTGCAACCAATCGATGTAACCGATTGGGAACTTGTTCGGTTCGCTTTGCTTTGGTTTGTTTGGGTCTAAACATTCTAACTACAGCTTTGCTGCCAGCGATTGTAAAGTTTGATAGTGCGTCATACTTGCGACCGAGTCTGTACGTTAAGTTGTTTTATCCGGCCAAGTCAATATTTCACTTGCGCGTTCATTTTTAGTATAGCCCGTTAATTTTTTCAGCAGCTCCCACGTATCACTGTCACAGTCCGGCAAATCTTATGCCTCAAGAATCAACAGTTGACCACTAATTTCTAATACATCAACCGTTTTCCGTCTGTGATTCACAACACCTGTGTGCACTGCCCTCCAAAATGACTCAAAGGACAATTGATAACCTTTCTGTTTTTACTGTCGGACCCTTACTTTCCTCGGCTCTGAAGGCCGTCTGCATGTTTCACGGTCTTCACGAAATTTTCTTGTAGGATCGAGGTGTCTCACTTCAGAGGTCCAGTGTATTAATTGGTGAGCTCAAAACTTACCAGTAAATCATCACATCAATTTTCCTCGTTCATTCAAACGATGGTCCAGCTGACTTGGCTTATCCACTGATGCGCACAATCGACCTTGGGACACTGGATGTGTCTCGCATGAAGTAGTTTTCAACAGCTCACCGATATACCATGCTGGAGTGCAAATGGGCGTTGTCCAATATTATTGTATGCTGGAAAATACACGAGTGCAAACTATTTTGATTGAATTAGCTGGTTGCAAGATTAAGAGTGGGTACCATCGTTAACGATTGCTTTGTTCAAACACGAATGTGCTGATTAAACGCTTCCCCGTATTTTAACCGGTTTGCCGTATTGATTAAATATCTTATGGCTAACCTTTACTGTGTTCATCCATAAATTATTGTGCATCTTTTTGTGGAACAGAGCTGTTTGTCGGCCAGTCCTCCGATCATTGATTATCATGAGACTGGTTGTTTCAGACTTTGTAAACCAGATGTGGCTGTGTTTTCTCTCCAAGCATCTAGTATGACCTTGAAATTACATTCGGATTTACAAAGCTTAATGTCTCACCCACTGCCGATTCTTCAACCGTTGTACTTGGTATATTGGTTGTCCCTTTGTAGCTCTACTTTTTGCAAACCTGAGTTAACTTATTTTTAATCACGTAAGGACGTACAGTGGGTTCGGGTTGTCTATACCATTAGGTAAAGTTGAGAACTGGGTGAACTGAAAGCACACCTATTTGGTTGGTGGTTTGAGGGCACTTTTTATTAGTCGTTTCTGTTGTCCGACCTCGCATAAGTCCGACGTGCATATCCGGTATAGACTGTACCTTTTTCATCTATTATTGTCGCTCATTTACGGATACACACTGGCTGATAAACCATTCCTTTAGGGCAGATAATTTAAGTTGGTATTTCTGTAGCTTTCTCGGCAAGCGTACTTCGTGTGACTCTCAGTTAACGTCGATCATTCATCTGATCAACGTTTCTCACTCTTCGCTCCGTGTGACCTTCATTCATTCATTCGATTCGACGCAGTTTAACATAACTGTTGACTAGCAAACACCAAAACGATTGGTGGTCGACAAGAGTGTGGAAGGCGGACTGTCAGAAAGTTGGATGAATGACAGGCACTCAACACGGTGCAAACTGATGGTTCACTCTGTATGTGAGCTGCTGCTATCCGGTAAACTGGAAGGAGTGATTTGGTCTTCATTGATTCAAGGGTCAGTTGTTAATAGTAAAGGGATCTAAAACGTAGAGCTTCGCGCCCAACATGGCACTGCAGACGCTTTCAACGTCGGGCAAAGTATTAGGAATAACATGTGTGGGTGAATGAGAAATGGTAAATATATGGACTACTAAAACTAACCGAGAAGTACGTGCACGGTGATTGTCGGACGCCCATATAAATAGCAAGGTGTTTTCTTCAATCTCAGTGAAAGGTTATTCAACCAGCACATATCATTAAGAGTGGGGTAAGTCTAAACGAGAGCAGTACACATAAGGTGTGCTTGTTAGGTTGGTGCGTTCTGAATGTTAAACGTCACTGTCTTTTTCGATCACGACCATATGTTAGTAGTAATAATCATGTCAATTATATATATGCCCAGTGTTTTTGCTCGCACGGTTGTGGGTTTGAGTCTCGCTTTTCACCATTATTTCTGTTCGAATAGTCTGACAGGATATATCTGATGTGATCTGTGGTCCCAAAGCTTTTCAAATGGCGTTTTTATGCCATCCCAGTCTTTTTTGCCAGTCACATATTTCTTCATCTGTTTCTGTCGTTTGCTTCTGGTTAGCATTTTGGTTTATATTTACAAAATATTTTCAATGTAACTTTATTATACCTCCGTTCTCACCTTCGTAATCTTCTATTTAGTTCTAGAATACCCTCATTATCGAGGTATTATCAGATGTGAGTTATCCTGAAAGTATTGACCACGAAGGTTGATAGATCTATGCAGTTCACGCCGAGGAGTTGCAACCAAGCCCATCTATATATGTAAACAATTAACCGGAAGCCTATTTCAGCAACTCAGTGGTAACGACGCTCGATTGCTAGTCATACGGTCTCGAGTTCGAGCAACGTTTGTTGTGACTGCTACTGTCTAGTTTGGGACAGTCACTTAATGTGCAACCCACACATGCCTTGTGGATGTTGGAAACTTACACCATGTAGAATATAGCGGTACGGGTACATCGGGTACTATCGGGCTGTTTAAGCCTAGATAGGAACAGTCGTAGTACTCGCAACGTGAATATGAAACCATGCGATGAGTATTCGAGCATCGTTACTACCCAATTTTCGTGAAACTGTATGTACATGTTTACTCTGCCTCTTCAGGTACGGAATAGCTAGTGTCTATATCATAACAGTTGAAAGGTTACGTTGTGGATGCGTCTTACAAAGCCAGAGCAATCCATCACACTTGATAAGTAAGCAAAGTTAATTTCGGAACACAGATTCATAGCACAAACTCTGTTGATTAAGGTTCTTCATTCTGTTTGACGACATCGCCAATCACGTGTTTGTCGTACTTCTGACTTTCACGCGGAAGCGAAGAACATTAGCAACCAAGCTATAAAAAGAATACATTTATGTCCTCACTTCAGTACACAGACTAATTACTAAACGGGGCAAGGTTTGCCAGACAGCGGGTTGGCACACAAAGGTCGCGATCATCCGGACGAAGTCTGTGGTGTGTTCTAATTACACCTAACGCTAAGCGATGTCTCCCCCCCTTCCTGACGCTATGCTAGTGGTCGTCATCTCCAATGTAGGGTCCTCATCACACACTGCTAGTTTACTTGCAGAGACTGGTAGAACGGTGTGTAAAATAGGTCAGCGCCGCCTATCCCTGCAAGTATCTTAATTCATGGTTTACTGTGTGCATGACGGTGGTATTACCTAATACTTCTTACGGTTGTAGGTTCGAGTTCCAAATAAGTCTACAGTTTCTGGGCTTGTTTATCAATATCCGTATACTGTATAACAGCAGCAAATTACCTGTGATGTGTCGGCTAAGAGTTTTTGCTGACTATCGTCCGTTTGCTAAAAAATAGTACTTTTTCCTAGAAATTCGCTCTATTTACCAGGAAAATTGGATTTTTCACTTCTGATAACTTGAACACCTACGATTTGGTTTGATTTTCAATTTTGGTGCTTACGTTTGACTGGTTTGTCAAGTGACCTGGCCCGAAGGTCGCCAAAAACTTATAAATATGACAGCTGCGTATCGGTGTTTCATCTCCTGACGACACTAAATGAAGCTGGTTTTGAGGCCGTCTTTTTCTCTTCGTTTTAGGGACTCCAAGTTGTGAAAGTCGTGTTCCGCTACTTGCACTCTTAATTTGGCGACTTACTGTAATATTGTGCATTCTTTCGGTGATCGTGGCATTGCTCATGGCTCTGTGTTCGTTGTTGTCTTTTTCTCTCAGGGTTCGTAAAACTCTTCTAGCAAACTTGTTCTTCCTTATATCCATTTCGAATACTTGCCATGCAGTTGTCAAACACCAATGAAGTTGGTGCACTATCTGCCTCTTGCTACCGTTGATTGATGATCACATTGCTTTGTACAACCTTTGAGTGGTGTATAACAATTTAAACCCGTTGTTGGCAGCGATCTCCAGGATTTGTTCAGGACTGTCGGAGACGCGCCGTGTAAACGCGCGCCATATTTGCGGCTCGGCGTTCTGGGGTCAGTAGGGTATTTGAAGCCTTTGTGCTGAAGTGGCATGCGTCATGTCATCAGTGGATCTTTGTGGCACCCTGTGGCCCACCCGGTTGACAATCGCGAATCCGCCACAATGTTGTTTATTGTCTCCAATTGTTTATTCGTCAGACGAACCCGTTTATCTCATAATTTGCCTTCGGACAGAGGACTGTTCACCAATCGCGGTCTATGTTCGCGCTTTTTTGGACTGAACTAGCCAACTTGGTTTCCGGTACCTTGTCAAGGACTAAGTATTAAGAACCTAAGCGGTTTATATCCCGACATTCGTATAAACGGCAGTCCATAAAATGATAGGTTCCTGAGTAACTATTAATATGTGGACAGAAAAATACGCGAAACTGTGGGAATTCATTACCGCGGTTTTTTCCATGAACATGCATATTTTCCATCTGTGCGCATTGCTTGCATTATCAGCTCATTTGTTACGGGCTAACTGACGGAGAACAGCGATGATGGAACAGTAAGGGTTACCGTGAATCTCCCTTATGAATGGGCCACGTTTGTGATCTGTAGGACGATGTCAGTATCACATACGCATTGCAAATTTTCCTTTTTATCGACAATCGAACGCATCTGCGATCTTCCAGGTAGCAAGGGTTCGCAACGACATCACGTCTGTAGGAGAATGACCCTCACCACTGTCGTCTGCATGTTCAATATCGGTCAGCTTATCTTCAGAACCTCTGGTCGCTCTTTCCAGAATGTTATCTCACACAAAGTATGGTGGCATAAGTAGTGTGTTTACTGGTCAAAATCCGTCGGAAGCACACCACCGGTTTCGTTGCCACTGAACAGCGGCACAACTAACCCGCAAAAGCGTTAATGCCTACAGAGTGATATATCGTAGTTCGGCGAGACAAGAGAGGTCCGACCTCCTGTCAAATGTTCTTCAAAATGGTAAACGCTTAAGGCAGCTACTCATTTGTACGCACTAGGAGCGGGCATACGATAACTTCAACAAACTTAAACACTTCACTTGGAATGGTCTGCAATGACGACAACCCCAGAAGGTGTATCAGACATCCGGATGAAAAATAAGCGTTAGTTTCAAAGATGTCAGAAGAACAGTGCCGATCGTACAATATTCCGCGAAGACGTTAAGCAGCGCGCAGCGATAAACCATCCATCCGAAATATCAAAACGGGATTGGAACACAACGTGACGACACTGTTGAACGCTAGCAAAATGTGGTCGATGGACAACTTTAACGGTTTCAGTCATCAGATCATTTCAGGAGGAATAAGTTACAGCTTAGTGCCGAACAGATTAATGACGTAGTGTAATCACACAACCTGATATCCGTACACAGTAGATTACTCCGGGCAGTAAAGAATTTCAAAACAATGAAAGTGAACTATGCTCCAAAAAAAGGTGATGCACGTGCCACTGAAGCATGATGCTGTAAAAAGCAACTAGCTATTCGCACGTTAATCATTCGACATGATAAACAAAAACGTCCGAGTCGTTTTCAAAACAACAGTCGAAAACAGTCCGGGACAATGCACAGACAATTTGTTGAGTGGGATGGTGTTAGGTTGGATTTTGACACTTTTGGAGTTGAAAGTTGGTGCACTGATGCCCTAGTATCTCTGATGACCAGGTCCGAAACCTGTCTATGTGGTCTTATGTGTGTTCTACGATCCGCCGAGTTTTATGGGTAGTATGCATCCTGAATGTGACGAACAAATCTGACACCTCTGTGCTTGTCATTTGATGTTCTGACATCTTTTTTGAAGATGGGAGTAACTGATATTGTGCACCACTTCCACGGTCTCCCATGTGAAACGAACACTTGTGGTTAGTTCAAGCAACTAATCCTCGAAAACACTCTGAGAAAAAACATCAGTATCTTGAGCTTTGTGACGTTTTGGTAAGTTAAGCCTCAAGATCACTTCGGTTTCCGATGGAGGATAGTCGGAGATGCCATGACTACGCGCGTTCTGTCCATCGCCCACGTGAATCAGCTTGTCCAAACTGGTTGAATTGCTCCACAAACTGCTCGGTTCCTCCGACACTCCACTGCAACAGAATCCAATTTCGTAAGCCCTCTTTTTCATATACACATTCTCACTACCTTCTTGCCGACAGACGGAGATGCGATATATCGGGAAACATAACATTCAACTATTCCATGATTAATGTGTCTTCCCATCTTTTCTGCTCGCTTGTCCAAGTGAACTTCAAGGTCCGTTGCAAGCTGTTACCACTCTTGCGTTTCAATTCACGACAGTCTGTTGTATTCGGTGTCAGAGAAATCAGTCGACATTTGTTCATAAGTTCTGCTAAGTCTGCAGAAATCCACTTTTACCATGTCTGCGGTGCTTATTTTTGAACAGACTCCTTCGGGAAAAGTTCGCATAATTGTTGAGATTTAAGTTAGTCTACGCCATTGCTATGACTTAGGCAATACTGTTTGATGAGCTCTTCATACGTCTCTATAAATCGATGTGTCTTTTTATTCGCAAACAGATTACCTTTGAGCAAACGGTTGAACAGCGCGAGCACGGAAGTCTTCATAATCCCAGCTGATGTGGTTGCTATGACATTAACTACTCTCCTTAGCGAAGGAGAATCACCACTGGCTGCCGGCTATTTGGTACTTTTGGCTCCATAGTTGGGTAACACAGAACTGCTCCCGTATGGCGCGTTGCCGTCTTTCCTGCTGAAATCTGGTACTCTTACAGAGTTCGTGAGATACGCATACCATTGTCTGTGTGTCGCGTCCGGATATTAAACATCGCATCTGGTCGGTTCTTTTCCGGGTTAATTGACCATTCTGTACGTCCATATCACCAGCACTCACTCTTATGTCTGAACGCTAAATCTATTTCAGAGGGTGAATAAGGGTCTTATAGAAGGAGTTTCTGACGGTGTCTAAACTACTATCCCTTGGACCATGCACATATACGATAATCAACGTCAGTCTGGTCTGTGTCAACAGACTTTCGCCGAACTGTTAAATGTAACGTCGTATGAACGACTACCTACTAAAGTAGAATCGTGTAAGTTTTTTCTGCCTCAGAGAGTTGCGTGATGTTCAGTTCAGCTTGATCAAGAGATTCGGCTTCATCATCATTAGGAATCCAGAAAAGATCTTTCTGCTGCCTAGTATCATCCAACGAATGGCCACCCTAGGCTCTTCTGTGTTCAACTGTCGTTACCGTAGATTCCTTATTATTTTTGATTGGCCACCATTCATGGGAGAAGATTCCAAATACGGTATTCTGCGTGCGGTTATTGTTAGATGTTTTTGAGGAAATTTGTCAAGGAATAAATAGACCCGTTAAGCAACCACCGTTCGCCGACATAACGTACGTACATACGACATGCGTCAAAACTATCTGGCCCTCAATTCCGATAGACCTTCCGTGTTTTTGGTCAGGCATTGAGTTTTTTGTTATAAACACTCTCATCCAATTCACAATCTTCGCTTTTTACGTCCATTGATTGTATTTTCTGATCAATCATACTGTGTGTTCCTCAGTGACGAATATGAATGTTTTAACTGGTTTTGTTCGTTTTCATTCACACTTACTCGTCTGTGCAACACCAAACCACAACTTCCAGCCGTTTCCGATGTTCATCTTAATACGTACTATTTTATGGCCTCATCATTCCCTGAGAGTCAGGGCTTGAGATAATTGTTGTTTTGTCGTGCTGTCACTGATACGTCCATTTTTGCGTCTGCGCATTCGTGTGCTGCCGACCACGTTGCCTTGTGTGTCCAAGTGTGTTTGTATTTTTGTAAACAAACCGTTGACTTGTACAGACTCTTGTCCATGACACGCGATTACTACTCGCAGTTCGATTTGATCCTGTTTTATGTTTCCCTCTGTGTGTGTGTATTTCTGCTTGTAGCATATTTTCAGTGGTATTCCTTCTACAACTTTGCATTTTCTGAGACATGTGCCGCTTCGAAGTCTTTTTTTCCCGTGTATCTATTTATTGTTCCCGAAAGATAGGGATCTCACCAGTTGGCTGGCCAACATTGGCAGGCTAAACCACAAAGGCCCCCAGTCACACCCTTCCTGGTCTTATTCCTTCGGGTTTGTACTGGATACGTGGTGTATGAGTGGAACTACAAATGGTGTAGCGCAAGCCACTTGTGGTGAGTGTTATGCGCGGATGTCCTTTGGCGTTAGTCATTATGTCTGGCTAATCCGAAACGGATGCTGCCAACCAACCTGTGTTACTGGTTGACTGTATCTTTTTCCAGATTAACTCACCAAGGCGGTCGAAGCCATTTAACGTCCATGCATGAGTGACATATGCTACACCAATTATAGTTCCACTTTCGAACCCCTCCGAGAAGTGTATGATCTAAGTCTTTACAATCCAGCTAATCGAGGCCAGTTACCTAAATGGCAGGTTTGTGTAAACAGAAAACCCTTGTCTCCTGGATACAAAAGTAGGCGGGCCCTCCACAGGTAAGGTTGACAGTGAGTAGACAAACATTTTGTGAATACAACGCAAAAGGAGAAGGTACTCGCACATTTTATATAAGATAAGGGGAACGACCATTGTTAATTTTTGACCGAAAAACAAAAAACTCTCACGTTAAAGTACACCAACGACGTTTAAG
>LUCH01006940.1:8636-28438 GCA_013368495.1 Paragonimus heterotremus
TTGGAATGCGCTTTGCAACCTCAAAGCACAAAATGCTTCTGCAAGATTGCTGCGTTTACGTAGATTATGGAGGCTATTGACCGGTTCGTGTACCTGAGAAGCTGCATCAACGGCGGTGGATGTGTACGGAATGAATCAAAAGCGTGTCTCTCTAAGGCTAGGGCAGTGTTCGCTAATCTGAGTCATTTATGGCGACAGAGTGGTATCTCTCTGATGCTTAAAGGTCGTGTATATAAGGCGACATTGAGAACAGTATCACTTTACGGCAGCGGTGGCCAGATGATGACCTGGCGTAGACAAATGAAATCGTTCATAAAGGGGTTGGTCACTGTAGATCGGGTTCGTCTCCAGGGCTGGGACCATCGCGACTCACATAATCGACGGCTGGCTGTTAGGTGGGATTGCGGCTAACCGAGCCCAGTGGCGTGAATGTTGTCATTGTTTGTCCGAGTTGTTTGTGAAGTGAGTGCATTTAATGACGCGGGGTGGCGAAAGCCTTAAGGAAGCTGTCTTGCTGATGAAGCCTTACTTTCATCTTGGTTGTTTGTTTGCAAAGTGCAAGCATATTGATGCTAAATGTTTGAATATAAATGTAGCTGTTGTTTTTAGTAGTTAGGTCTCTTCCTACCTCGTTCTTTTTTCTTCCGTTCTCTTATTCAGGATTTGCTTTTTCTTTTCGTGGTTGTGGCAGTTAAGCATCAGTGTAAACCACTGATGTATTGCTGTCTATGATGATGATGCAGGCTTTTGGCTGAACAGTTTGACCGAAGACGTTAGTCGTGTCTGTTTCTGGACATCCTATCAGTGACTTAGTTCACGTGAATATTCACAACACCATTAACTCTATGCTGCACCAGTCATCTCGCAGTATAAACCGGATCGCCTCATCTGCCACGTACAGCAGGGTGGGTAGGCGAACAAACGATACTGTTGATCCCTCCGTCAGTGTTCTATCGAATTTGGCCCTCAGGATCCTCCCGACCCCCATTTCTAGTAATTATTGTACAGACCCCATAACAGATATAGCTTTTCCTAGTAACACTGTGTCGGTAAGTTCCACCTCAGGCCTCCCTCGTCCCTTTATTAGACCTAGAATGCGTATTATTATTAGTGCTTCCAACGTTCGCATGGTAAAACAGATAGGTCAACTGGCCATTCCTTCACGAACGTTAGTTTTGTTGAATGTCGATGTCTACTGTATTTCGGAGACTAGAATCCAGGACAGCAGTCAACATATAGAACTAAAAGCAGCTACACTGTCTACCGGATACTAGTCATACACTTCGCGTGACTCCACTATCACCGCTACCGGTCTAGCGGGAGTAAGTGTAATCCTCAGCAGCATTGATAGAGTGGATTCCTATTAACAGTAGACTGTGTCGTCCGCTTGGCAGGTTCTGCTAAGGTCAGTTCTAGACGCAAAACCTTCAGAAATCTTTTCATTGCATTTGCTTGTGCTCTAATTGTCTGTAGTGACGCCAGTGTCAAGGACGCTTTTTGTTCAGAACTGGCCGTTCTTCGGTTGACCCATGGTTTTGATATATTCGTTCTGGCCGGAGATGTGAACGCTCAGGTCGGCTGCCTTGATGAGGCCGAGTCCCGTTTAGATGGCAGGTTTGAGGTAGCATCACATCGATCGGATAATGGCGGAGGGCTGTTGCAACCGTGCGCTGAGCGTAAGTTATTTTCAGCCAGCACAAGTTTTAGACATTGTACACGTCATTGTTATACTTGGCGCCCCCTCCGAATCACGTCTAGTATCAGATAGTCCACATAATTGTTAGCTATAGGTGGCGTGGTTCAATTCAGGACTGTCGTCCCTGATGGAGCACATACTTAGATTGGGACCATGCGTTGGCACGTTGTCGTTTCGTTCTTACTTTTGCTGAGAGAAACTGGTCCAGGCCTTGGCTCTTTTCTTGTCTGCATACAAGCAGTAAATGTCGGACGGAAATCTGTTAAATTTTGCATAGTTTTTCCTGAATATTAAGTACATAGTCGAACGTGTTGCACTGAGCCACATACTCCTAGACAATTGTAATGTACTTGGTGAAAACATCAAATCCATTTGAATTCGATGTCGGAGATCTCGTGACGTAAGTACAGACTGTGTGGAAGCAGTGCTTCCAAATTGTTGAGGATGTTTTTTAGCGGGGAGTCCGTTTAACATTTTCTTAAGGAAAGGGAGCTGTATCGCCCATTAATTCCCACAACACAACATACAGTTTGTTTGGACCAACAGCTCTTCTAAGACTAAAAAAGATTTTTCTTGTCAATGATCATCATCAAGTCCTAATTGCTAAAAGTAAAGTATCTATTCACATGGCACCTGTTGGAGTGCAAAATAAACCGACAAGTATCGAAAACAAAAACTGAGAAACGCGACAGAAAGTCCGCCTTGAAAGTTTATTTCTTTGCACGATAAACTCTGGTGATGCAATGTAGTGCCGTTAAAACAACACGACCGCATGTTGATAGCCCGATTTGTCCTGGTTGATAGTGTATTTTACTGGAGAAAGTCCAGTATTCCTCAAAGCTAGTGTTAGCGATTTTATGGAAAAATATCGAACAACCTTTTCAGTTTGGCTTTTAGATCTACTTTTTCGCAAGTTTTTTTAAATGTTGCCATTTCTTCAGCCTTGCGCTCTTTGGGGGCTCAACTTTTACTTAGTCAATTTCTGCACTCCAGAACAAGATTATGAAGTGTTATTAACTATTGAATCCATGCGGTTATATTATGACCCCTGGCTTGGGTACCACTGCAATCCCTACCGGAGGTTGCATCTTTCTTTTGTCATCGCTGGGTACGGTTAAACCTGATTCACCTTGCAGTATACATATTAGTTTTGTCCACTCGTATTTCCGCCTTGGTTGATCACTCAGGTTGTAGTATGTTGTAAAGTCTAATGCCCAGCAGCTGTATGAAGCCGGGATCTGAGTAGGTATTTTGCTGTTTTCCGACCGTTCCACCACATGTCCATCGTACCTTCCGTGCAAACTCATTCCGTACATAATGACTAATCTGTTCGCTCTACCAAGATAAGTCATTTGAATAGAAGGCTCGCACTGCGAAAACTACCTCGAGTTAATCGATCGAGGCAGCTTGAGATGACTCTCTATTATCTACTTCAGCGTCTGTGCATTCAGGTGTCACAACGAGCGTATATAAACACTGGCGACCTCTAGCTTAGACAGCGTTGAGACTGACAAACCCTTGCCGCCTTAACCGCTCAACCATCCGAGCAATTTTCAGCAGCATTCTACAGATCCAGACGGCAGACATTCGAAAGAACAAATTTTTAGTCTTGAATTGGCTTTGTGGACATCAGTCAGGCTGCAACGCGACGCGTGTGAGATAAATGGTTGATTTTATCTTTGGCTAGCACGGCTGCTCCGTCGAACTGGATTCGTAGACAGCTTCGTTTTGTCGAATTGCTTACAAACAACGAGTGACACGCCTTTTGGTTACTAGTTAACTACTAATTTGACTAATAAATGAATTATGAACTAACTAACTAATCCCCATGATAAACATCTGCGCACAACAGTCACTTATCATTTTCACAGGATGTCCAGGGCACATTTTCGGACCATGGATGGCGCAGTTGCCGTAGCCTTAATCTCGGCATCGCTGTTGCAATCCAAAGGACTGCAGAGAAATACGTCTGGCGTCAGGCTAGCTGTAGTTAGCGTCCGAAGTGTACCGAGACAGACTTCTGATTGCCTTAGACGCTTCCGTTTCTGTGTTTCGGCTTAATTGACTCGTTTGCCATTTCATTTTTATAAAATGTCCATACGTCGTCGAATGAGTCCACCTACGTATTGTGAAATCACCAGCATCCATTAACTCAATCCTCACGTCACAAATTTTCTCGGGTTTGGAATCAGAATTCTAGGCCGGTTGCTACACAAGGCTGACATATCTATCCTTGCCATTCGTTTACACTGCTTGACATTCGGGCACATCGAGACGAGATCATCACTTGAAGGACCATGGCGAGCGTCTTAGCATAGGAAAAACTGGGTACTCATCAATGCGTGACAAGTACTTCTCTCTTGTTTAGATATCTTGGTTGGTATTTGAGATTTATCCCCTTCGAAGACGAATAAACAATTTCAAATTCATCTTCAACCTATTGTGAAGTTGAATTGGTGAACAGTTAGATCGTTCACACGAGTGAAATGTCGCGTAGTTTGTTCGGTTACCGTCGCCGTCTCATGCAAACCTTTATTGTGAGTAAACTTACGAAAGCTACTCGGGTTCATCTTGAGGGAATTTGTTCCAAAAGTACCACATGCTTGCAGCAACATAAGACTTCACCTGGTTTTGAATATGACGACACCCGTTAAGTACGCCAACCAAAAGCTTGTGTAGTAATCCTGAAAACTACTTGCTAAATCAGTCGAATTATAATTGAACCATTTTGGTTGGGAACATCAGTACCATCTTTGGTAATTGTGTTGTTCATCGCTGTGATGTTCGTGTAATCATTTGTGAAAAGCTCTCACATTGTCAGTCGGTGGTCGCACGGAGATTATAAGTGTGCTTAACATTTTGGAGTACATTTTAATCTAACTGACATGAACTAAATGATATAGGCGATTAGAATCAGGCTGCCAGTTAATTTGTACCTGATAGACCTTCGTTAGTGGGTGGAGTGTTTCGGGAGCTTGATAAGTCAAGACACTGGAAAGTTTCTGGTTCAGACCTTCCCACGGTCGCTTTTCAAAGATGGTACAGTAAACTAATATAGAAACTGAGATATTTTTTTCGAAAGAGAATTTATTGAAGTACCTTGTGATTGATATTTATCGGAGATTTTTAAAATGGAGCCCGAATTTTCTAAACAATCACAAAGACGTAAGTTTTGTGTTTACGTTGTTTCATCGCAGTTTTACGTCGCTGATATTGAAAAAGAGAGTTAACTTGAAAGACATTTCGGGGTATTCAATTAGATAATCTGATTCACGATCCGTTAGGAGTTGATTATTATGTTAGTCTTTATGACATTATAGAAATCTAATGCTGATGCGATTCTGTGAGTCATGTTAGAGGATTCATGTATTCCGTGGATCGTGAGCTGTCCATTGGAGTTACTGTTGTGAAGGTCTTTTTAGCAAGCAACTATTCTTAGATATCGTCATTATAACGAGACTTATTTTTCGAACGATTTTATTAAAATAGTCGTCTTTCTAGCTGGGTTCACTCCAGATTCGAGGCATCTCCAGTCGAGTAGAACTTGGAGTATCGTAAACGAGATAACGACAGTTTGTGGTCATCTGTAGATAATGAGAGATTCGGTTGATAAAACTGAAATATCACTCACTCGTTTGCAGCTTTTGTATTCAAGTAGACTTACTAATCGGCCTCTTTTCAAAATAAGCGATAAACTCGAGTTTCGATTTTGTTACGGTTCACCAATAGTGCCTATCCTCGTCGTGACCGGGGTTTGAACACCGACCACACACTCATGAACTAACCATGCTGACCACTGCATCATTAGCATCGCAAGTCTGGTTGAATTTCCATATCTAAACACTCAGCCACCTCCACTCATAAATAGCGCTCAGATTAGTCAATTTCTACCTTACAGGATACACAATAGGTGCGTTGTTGACTCCAGTCGATGACCGTACGATAAGGACTTCCCAGTAAGGGTGAAATCACAAAATTTACTTGACTTGCGGAGGAGTGTACTGATTACTGATCCGCAGCGGATTTGGTGGGTATTAATTAACACCGTTTTTAACCTGACTTTTTCACGTTCAAATTTGTGGTCGTTATTCCTTATTTTTTTGAAACATACCAGAGGTGGCTTTATATCTTGGTGCAGTTTTGGCGATCAATCAATGGATCTTTTCCCATGTTATCAGACTATTCCGCACATTAACGACAGCCAGTCGGCTTCTTTTCGGTTCATTTAAATTGATGATGAAGTCCTGACTTGTACTTTTTCATACATTACAGAAGTTATCAGCCAGTAGCTAAGTGACAACAGCAGTCGCGGGTTCCGACACTCATTACTGCTACTGCTGTTGTTCAGGTTCTGGCAGCTGCAGTGTTTATCCCATTTACAGCCATGTAATGTGGAAGCCGATAACTTAGACGTGTTAATCCGAGTTGCCCTTTCAACTTTTGAGTTTGTACACGATATCAATGTTTTTGGTGCTCGTGCGTTTTCATCCATACCAATGTTATATTTCTGTTTTCAGACTTAAATGGCTAACCGAACTGTCAAAGATGCACATACGGTTCATGGAACAAATCCACAGTACCTCATCGAGAAGATTATTCGCAGCCGTATTTATGAGTCCAAGTATTGGAAGGAACATTGTTTTGCCTTAACCGGTAAGCCATATCGCAGTTTTCAACCATTTTATTCCAAATTTACTTCCAGCCGAAATTTTAGTGGACAAGGCGGTAGAATTACGTTACGTCGGCGGTGTATACAGTGGAAACATTAAACCGACACCATTTCTTTGCCTAGCTTTAAAGATGCTCCAGATTCAACCGGATAAGGATATTGTCATAGAGTTCATCAAACAAGAACCGTACAAGTAACTTATTCCCGTTATTAATGTATACGCGTTTTCATGGATAGATATGCTAGAGCTCTCGGTGCTTTCTATTTGCGATTGGTTGGTGATTCAGTGGAAATCTATAAATATCTCGAAACGTTATATAATGATTTCCGACGACTGAAGTTTCAGGACCGAATGGGCAGTATGTTTTCATTTGACCTATTGTAAACGGTATCGATAGAATTTAGCTTGATATATATGGATGACTTTATCGACAGTCTTCTCACGGAAGAACGCGTTTGTGATGTTATTCTACCGCGACTACAAAAGCGAATGGTTCTAGAGGAGGTTAATACCCTTGAACCTCGTCAGTCGTTGCTAAATGAAGATCTGGAGGATTTACAGTTTGCAGAAGAAATGGATACAACTGCTGGGATTGTGGAGGAGCGTGACAAACAGAAAGATCTTGACAAAAACAGACATCGAGATCGCGATTATGCGGATCATCGAACGTATGATCGTGATCATCACCATCATCGTCGAAGGCATCGAGAGGATTCACCCCACGCGGAATTACATGAATCACGCAGTCGAAGAAATAAGGAGTATGATTCGATCCGCAACAAAGATCGTGAACACAAAGACCGAGAACGCAGATATAATCGTGACAAGGAACGAAGGTTTGTTGTCTTTTTTAATTCAAAGATGCATGTTGCCACGTATGTCCCTAAAACAGCTTATTGTTTATATTCTACTGGTTTAATACTCTGATACGTGTTGGTGGTTGTAAGGATCTTCTTATATTTGTATCTTGATAGTCATTCCCAAATTACACACCGTCGTGACCTGTTTCGTCCTCATTTGTGCTCATCACCCGTGAATAGCTGAACCAAGGTTCGATCCGGCCGAACTGTCCATTCGCCAGACTGCTGACCGTATGCGCACCAAAATACAACTGTTAATTTCAGTGGGAATATTGCGAATGTATGCTCCGTAGTTCCTCTTCGGGACTTGGTTGATCTGAATTACCTTTAGGTCCTTGCCACCGTTACACGTTGCATATTTATCACTACTGACTCTAATACAGATCCATGCGTAGAGTTCATCACATTCATTAATGTTCACCTGTCTGTTAACTTTATATGTGAGGGTAGGGTTAAAAACTTATATCAACGAATAGATAGCTCTGTTCATTGCAGTTTACACAGACAAAACTCCCGGACAAGTCAGTACGCTGTGTATCACGGTGTTGTGCTTTTAAAACAAAAGAGGAATATCCTATTCTGTCCAGCTGACAGAGTGTGTAAAATTTATTCGGCGGACACACTGGACAATGGGCTTAAATTCATTAAGAATGATAACGGTCATCGAGAGCTTGTTATTGTTAGAAATGTGATCAAAACGCCATCCGAACCTGACATATAAAGTGTAGGGAGAGAAAAAGCCCGCATTTGCCGTTCAGAGATAGAAATGCTGCGGAATGCTTCGCAACCAAATTCAACCAGGCAGTCACCAGCCAAAACCACATCCAATTTCCCGGTTTTTTAGCTGTTGTGTAGTGTTACTTATAGGTAGTTTGGCAGATTTATGAATTTAGATGAGACCCAACTGTGAAAAGTCAGGGCTTCGGCTGGATTCGAACCAGCGACAGAAACACCATGCCCAAACGCGGCAAGCGCTCTACCAGCTGAGCTAGGAAGCCACGCCAGGAGCTCGGAAATTTGTGTAGTGCCCGCCTCAATTTTGTTTCGACCAAGGGAGCAGAAGACAAGACTACACCTGTCGAGTTTTATGTGTCATTGATTATAATAACACATAGGCCAGTTTGAGCGAGTCAGATGAAACTTTTTTCCAGATTTGTAAGCGGCAAGCGGGACAGTGCATTACAATATTGTGGAAAAGGAACATTCAAGATTCCCGGAACTAGGGTCTAACTGTGGAAGTGCACAGGTAATTATGATGTGTGGGGTAATATCACGTGAAAATGGGATTGCACACTAAACTGTTGTTATCTCTCTATCGGTCTGACGTCATGAAGGATCTCGTGATGAATCGGCGTTGGTTGAGGCAAGGTGAAGCACGATTGGTCAGCAGCATTATCCTCGCTCGTCTGATGGAAAGTGAGCGTCAAGTGAACTATGTTCAAGCATTTCTTGTGGTCAATTGCATGCCAATTGGCTCATCAAGAATGAGAACATTGTATTGTCGGGGCCGTCAAAATCAGGCCGCCTAGCCGAATATTTTCACTTAAAGTGGTTTGTTCAGGTGTTGTCTACTCTGGCCTCAAACTGATTGGATCGATGGCTGACCGGCGCGGTTCAGCCAACAGACGAGTGCAAAATAACGCACTAATCAAGCCGTCACAAAATTACTGGTCGGCAACTTTGTTTCCCCGTCATAAGTGCGATGGACATCACGGTTTAACTCTATAGCCCCCATCCACTTTGTCGTAATTGCCCAACTGAAGCTGCTAATCACACCACCCAATAAATATCGACCCTCTTAGTCCTCATCAATGCATTCTGGTCGTGAGATGGATCATGGCCAGCTGGCTGATGAAGTATCTTTATGCATCGTTTACAAGGATGTCTGATGTGCTTGAATTCGACGATTCTTTCTAGATCAAGGTATATTATGTAACCTCAGTAATCTTTAATTGTCGTGTGTTGTGGAAAGCCAGCGGAATTCACTGTCTAACTGCAGTATCAACTATTGATTACTTGATGTATATCCGGCACCGCCACACTACTGTATCATCCATCCGTTAAGCCTTTTGCTCGCTTCTACATGAGTGTTTCAGCTTCCTATTTCAGCCTTAGTTGTCATTTCATTTTGAATCGTACATACTCAGGCTGTCCAGATTGGAGCTTTTAGAATTGTTTAAAAACAGCACCGTAATCCGATACTGTTGAGCATCTCCTATAGTAGCTCCACAAAACTTTTTTACGAAGTGACGATTTCTGTCGGTGTTTACATTCCAGCATTATCAGAAATATGTCGGTTACACTTCTCAAGTAATCGATATTTTTCACTCATTTTAGACGCAGCAGATCTCGAGAAAAACGTGGAAAACATGGCGACGATCGACATTCTCCAGGTATTCGATTCCCTATTTTATTTCAACTATGGCCTCCTTTTTAGATCAAAAACGGAATCGCGATAAAGAACGGGAGCGACGACATTGATTTCTGGCTACACGCCCCGCGAATTTACTCTTTCGTGTACAGGTTTCTACTTGACTGTATGCACTGTATTCATCTTCCATATACTTGCGCTGTTTCTTGTTTCCTATTTCTGTATATATGCATGATGTCAACGTTTTGAGTTGTTTTATGTGATGTACCACCTATGTACTCCATCTTCGATGTCAAACAACCTAGGCAAGGGAAATGGGTTTCGTGTTATGACCCCTGGCTAACGAATGCATACAATCCCTACTTCACTTGCAAAAGAGTTGTGGCTGTAGCACACATATCTGTCAATTGTAACACCCGTCGGGTCTCCAGAGTGTGCTGCTTTTTGTGGACTCTTTGAAGCCATGGTTGAGTAGTGTTGTGTTGTGGCCAAGAAAGATACTTCAACACGAATTAGTCCATCTTCGACCTCACGCGTCCGCAACAGCGAACGTCCTGCAATACAAAGGATAATTACTTCAATATTAACACTATTGTAGTTACTAAGCCCTTCTTGAGTAATTAACAGCAAAAAATAGTGTAAAGTCTAGATTCCGATGTTTTGATAACTACGATTGAGATACAACGGCTGCGATCAATTATGGGTGATGTTCAACTTGAAATTAGCCAAATCTCCGACCACTCATCATAAATACGAGTGCTTATCGCCAACACAACTGCCGATTACAGCGCGTCTGCTCCTAAATTTTGGTTATATGTAGTCACTCAAGGATGATATCCATTTGTACACGTAATCAACGCAACAAAGGGACATTAACACCGTTACTTAATTTTTTTTGTAGAACACAACTGTTCAGATTTCAATCTCATATTCGTTTAATTCTGCCGGTCGCAGTGACAAAAAATGTCGGTCAACGTCATCCGATCAGCATCTCTCGTGACCTGTAAGCAGAGGACAAACTGAGCGAGCGTGAACAAGCAAATCTTTTGAATCCAGTTGGTCAATATATACTAGCATTTGGAAGCAGCGGCACCACTTGTGAGTGATCTGCCTCCAGGATTTTCTTCAAGTAACGTGGCTCATATTGGAAAACACCACTGCATTCGAAGATTGTGTGATACACAAAATTGTGGCAGTCACCATTCTTACTGTGTCGCGCTAATATGTGCAGGGATACCGCCTGGCCCCCTCTACCAGAACGAGAATCAAGTTGTATATGCGAATCGTCGCAACTTGAACGTTCATTTTTCAGATCTAACGGCGCATTGTGGAATGCACTCTATGAACACTTAGGATATCATCATCATCACCATAGACAGCAATACGTTCGTAGATCACACTGATGTCCAACTGCCACAGTGCGCTCAGGTGTGTGCTATCATTAGCCGAAAAACTAAGCACACCACGTGCGACTCACCGCTGGACGCCAATCGAGCAATCAGCCGTCGATTTTGTCGTTGTTGGATTGGCCTGTCAGTACGTCGTCCTGATTGGACAATAATAACGACCGGCAAACATGCATGGTCAACCACGTTTCAGAAGATAACTTTGCTTGGCACTGTCCATGTGCTTTTGCTGTCATTAGGTAATGGGCAAACCCAAACATACATTTCATGTGAACGCTGATGATGCGGAGTAATTTGATGTCGAGGCTGAATACGAACCTCAAACTTCAGCCTAGCCAAGACCTTACAAAGAGCTACGGACTAGCACTATTTGGAAGAGAATTCAGACGATTGGTGTTAGGAGACACGTTGGGCGTATTGTCTAATGGGTTCCACACATTCCGGTAGACCTGAATGCGGCGGTGCTTAGACTGGGTATGTTCACAGATTACTCCTAAGATCGTGTCTCAGTGCCTACACAGTTGACAGTGTAACGCTACCTCGGACTTCAGTGCTTTCAGCCCGAAGGAGTTACCGGTCTATCTGAGGCAGTTAGAACATCTCGGCCATCGTAAACAGTACTCGTATCATATGAACCCAGGACGACCGGTAAAACGTACATTTTTGAAGATGGCTACTTCAGTCTTCGTTTTTAATCACCTCCTCTCGTGCATGCGTCGAGCAAGAGCGCCATGTCTCCCGGTGCGTTCATCGCTAATATGACAATGCATTACTGTCATCATTTGACCATCACTGTCTTTGCGAATCAACTCACACTAAGTGAATGGTCCACTAATCAAACTGCACAGTTCGCGATGGTTGGGTCCCACTGAGCGTCTCTTGCACCGGACCCTACTCGCTGAGACTATCGACAGATGGATAAAATCGCGGAGTTGTCGGTCAGTTACGTGGTGGCGTAGTGTAAAGGTGTCATCCATCCCAGTGAGCAAAGTGAGTAGACTTCACCTGCCTCATTAGAATCACGTAAACCGCCTATTAGGAACGCAAACCGGTATGACAATGTACTGCAATTAGTGGCTCGCCTGCATCCACAACATTTCTACTACTGCTTGAATCCGTTTTTATTGTTTTTGGTAAAGAGGTTCTACGTTATTTCACGTCACTGTTGCAATGGACGGCGATTTGGGTCACAGTACTTTCTGGTCAGGCTCACGACTGTTATAGAGAAATACTTTTGATTTTCATCCGCCTGAAGCAAGGTGAGGTAAAAAAAAAGCACTTTGAGATTGCTACAAAATATTTGCATGCACATTCCTGCCGATCGCAGGCACTTCGGTTAGACGTCCGCAGACTTTAGGTCATACGTGTTTCCATTGCTGACTAACACAAACTGTAATATAGCTAGACGTATAGCCTGCACTCAGTGTCACCAAGTCCCACTACGAGTTATGCATATGAATTTGAACTGTCAATAAGCGACTTTTAGTCGAATGCAATATGGGTCGTCGTTTGATAGGAGTTCAACTGTTTCGACATATATTCGGTTTTCACGAGATCCAGAACCCGCTGTACTTGTTTTGTGCTCGCTTGCATTTTATTAAGTTCGAGCTACACGATACGTGAATTATCAGCTCGGCGAAAAGTGAAAAATGCAACGTAGAAAATAGTGATTTATTTTGAGACATTAACAGTCGTCCAATGACGATTAACACATGCGCAACCAATGACGAAGTAAGGATAATCGACTTTCACTGACCATAAAGTGTAATAGAAAGATGAATTGTCGTTTTTGTTCACAGATGCTGCAGACCGGCGAAACATCAGTGCTGTGACCACTTTATGTTTTTCAGATCGATTCCTTCCGAGACCATTTCCCAAAGAGGACTGTAAAATTAGAGAATATTTAGTATGCAACAGTGTAAATCTCAGTCGAGACCATCAGGTCCGCCCAATAGAATGCAAATTAATGTAGATCAGTGCACAAGTGATCGCAAGGGCGTTCTGTTTTCAGGACTTTTATGAAGAAAACCTAAAATTCTACAGAAGGCATGTGACATTGAAAGGCGATCCCCTAAATCCGTCAATCTGACACCCCGTACAGCAGCGACTGTTAGGACACATTTAAGTCATATCATGAAACCAGACTACGGTCTCAGATTTGGCTACGATTTGTTTTACACTAACAGTGTGGCAGGCAGCGCCGGAGGAGTACGCCGACGACTTTAACAAGCTCTCCAGCTTGCTCAAAGACCTCAACTCAACCCAGGATTGTACTGTTCGAAGATGGGCAATTCGCGTCCTACACATATAGGCTGCATAAGTTTTCAGCTGTGCTGGTGCGGATGACAGACCACCGTTATGCTATTCAGCTTGATCTAAACAATCGCAGAACCGAAGATAATTGGTGGCCCTGTCGATCGGTTGCGACCCACTCACACGATGTTGCCACTGCACCGTCCTACCACCTCAATTCAACATATATATCACAGATTTCTCAAGAGGGCGATCGCTGAACGACAATAGTTGTTATACAAGAAAGGTGTTTCATTTAAATATCTCGTTTACAAGACAACAATCAGAGCAGTTGTACTTATCAGCTCTGAAACGTAGCAACTGAACGGCTAGCATGTTAAGTGCACTGCGACCGGTGAGTATTGGCGTTGGTGTTATGCTCCGTAATAGTCGGATTGAGTCAACGTGCAGGTAACGAAGGTGTCGAAATACGAGTCATTAAATGCACTCACTTCACAAACAACTCGGACAAACAATGACAACATTCACGCCACTGGGCTCGGTTAGCCGCAATCCCACCTAACAGCCAGCCGTCGATTATGTGAGTCGCGATGGCCCCAGCCCTGGAGACGAACCCGATCTACAGTGACAAACCCCTTCGCGAACGATTTTATTTCTTTACGCCAAATCATCATCTGTTCACCTCGCACCTTACGCCAGTCGGCCGCAGCGTCGGCAAACAGTGCTCGGTGTGACAAACGATTAGCTGGCATCCTTGGTACATGACTTAACCATCTAAGTCTGTGCAAATGTAATGACTGGACAAAAGAACTCGTTTGACAATTAGTGCCAAATACCCGCTTCCTAACCTTCTCGTTGCTTACTCGCTGGTGCCAGCCGGTATCAGAGGTCGGACGCAGACATCGGTGGCCAAAGACCTGAAGACGGTTCACGTCCTCTACCCTGAGCGACCAAGTTCCGCTGCCGTAAAGTGATACTGCTCTCAATGTCGCCTTATATACGCGACCTTTAAGCATCAGACAGATATCACTGTGTCGCCATATGTGTCTCAGATTAGCGAACATCGCCCTAGCCTTGGAAATACGCAATTCGATTCCATTCCCTACACTTCCGCCGCCACTGATGCAGCTTCCCAGGTATACAAATCGGTCAACAACCTCCATGACTTCGTTATCAAGCATTAAATCTACGTAATCACAGCAATCTTGCAGAAGCACTTTGCATTTCGATGCTGCAAAGCACATTCCGAAGTACTTAGTAGAACGCGAAGTAGCGTATAGCTTTGTTTGTACCGCTTGAAGGTTGTCAAACAGCAACACTTTGTCGTCAATATAACCAAGATCAGTCGATCTTTCACCAGGTAGGAGGTCCACACCGCAGACAGTCCTCCTTTATGTAGTCTATGACAAAATTAAGCGAAAATGGTGAGAGTGGACGGCCTTGATGTATGCTGATTTTGGTGTTGAAGCCTTCCGACAGTTAACCGTAAACCCTAACCGCAGTTGAGGTATGGGAATAAAGAACCGACAGTGTGTTCACGTCCTCGATTGGTACACCCTTGCGTTTAAGTGACTCTAAAAGTGTGGACCAGTCCAGTGAATCGAACGCACAGTCGACAAATACGGCAATAGCTGGTCGACAGTACACATGACGCTGCTCCAGAATTTGACGGAGAATAGAGGTGTAACTTATACAGCCCCGTCCAGGGCGAAACCCTGCTTGTTCTTCCTTAATGTTTGTCTCCCGAGCTACAGTGAGTTGATGTACAATGAGTGCTAGAACCATAGTAATGACTGAGGTCAAACTAATTTCCCCATGATTTTTGCAATAGCCACTGATACCTTTCTTGAATACGGGAACTATTTTCGAATGACCCCAGAACGGAGGGATGGTCTCCATCGTCCACGCAAGTTAAACCAGCTGAGTTAAAGCCTCTCCGCTTTCTTCAAAAAATACCAGCACAAGATCATATGAGCCAACAACCCTATTATGTTTGAGAGTCGAAATTAAATTGCGAACCTCAGTCACAATGGGTGGTTCCACATCCACCGGTCAGGGTGTTGCATTACAATTTTGTGGGGGCAACACAGTAGAAGCAAGAGGCCAGCTAACTTGACCTTCAAAGTGTTCTGCCCAGAGCTCTATCCTTCTGGACCTAGTATAGATGAGTGTGCCATCAGTTTCGTTGACAGCTTCACTGACAGACGGTCGTCTGGAACAAGTAGCAGGAATAAACTTAGAGTGTGCTGATGTTTCCCGAGGCAAAAGCGGCCTTCATCTCCTTAACTTTTTTCCATCAGCCAAGCCTCACGATCAAAGTTTAGGCTACGTTCCAGCTTCTTACGAATATCTCACCTACACTTGTTACGTGAACTGCCAGAAAGAATGCCCAGTCTTGCATCTAACGATTCCAGGGATTTCTCCGAGATCCAATGTTTGTTCGACCTACGAACCGCGGCGTCGCATGCTACAGCTCATGCTTCATGAATGGCCTGTGAGATATGGACCCAGCAACTATTAGGAACTTCAGGATGAGAACTGCTAAATTCACTTTCTAGGCTGGTTTCGTACTTATGCTTTACCGACGATATAGGCAGTTTCTCAGTAGCGATCCGTTGTAATCGGTGAGATCGTTGACCAGCAAAAATAACGAAACGGCAACGTACTAAGACATGTGCCCAAGTATATGCCCCAATAAGAATGACAATCTTGAATGGAACCCTGCTGTCTATAACTGAGAGCTCTATGGTCTATCTCACACCAGACCTGATTCGGGGAGGAGAGGGGCGCCAATTAGAGTAGCGACGCGCAGAACTAGTGCTGGCTAACTTACGCTCAGCGCATAGCTTTAACAGTCGCCTACCATTATCCGAGCGATGTGATACCAGCCAAAACCTGCAACCATCACCTGCGAAGTAATATAGGTGTTTTTAACGTTCGCACTCTAAAAGTGATAGGTCAACAGGCCGTTCCTGCACGAATGTTAGACTCGTTGAGTGTCGACGTACGCAGCGTTTCGGGACTAGGATCCAGGATAGTAGTCAACGTATGGAACTAACAGCGACCACACTGTCTACTCGATGCTGGTCATACTCTTCGGGTGGCTTCATTAACGCCGCTACCGGTCTGGCGGGAGTAAGTATAGTCCTCAGCAGCATTAGTAGAGTGGATTCCTATTAACAGTTGATTTTGTATCGTCTGCTTGTTAGATTTTGCTAAGGCCAGCCCTAGACGTAAAACCTTCAGAAACCTTTTCATTGTCTGCTTATGCTCTAAGTGTCTACAGTGGCGTTGGTGTCAAGGACAAATTTGACTCAGAACTGGCCGTTCTACTTCGGTCGGCACGTAGTTCTGACATATTCGTTCTGGACGGAGATATGAACGCTCAGGTCAGCCGCCGTGATGGGGCCGAGTCTCGTTTAGATGACAGGTTTGAGACAGCAGTAATAAAGACAAAGTGGATAATCAAAATTTGTGTCTGAATGCAAGTGACGATTGATCTGAGATCACTACCTAATAACAGTGAACCCAGCAGATTTGATGAGCCTGAGCTCGTTAATTAAACTCAGCTGATACGGTCCATCACCGCAACCATGAAAATAATGTGTTAACTAATGAGAAGGACGCTTGAATGCCGTATAAGCCTGTAAAACAGTCAGATTAAGTAGAAGATAACAGGGGGAACGGCACTCAGCTTAAGCATTCAGCGTCAATCGGCTAACAACTCAATTGGAAATGGGAATGAAATGGTATCTGTGGCTTACATTGTTTTGCGTCACTAAATGACTTCATTTCACACACAATCCAGTTAAACATAGGCAATATTCACAACACTGAACCCGAATAGCCTCCACTTCCCCAAATGTCTCCAGCCACAGATGTTAATCATAAACAGCTCAGATACGATCCGTCAGGTCTTAGCATGCGTTTTAAGATCGAAATTTAACGATAACCACCGTTAGAAGACAATCACGGTCGGCTGAAAGAAACACAAAACTGTACAGAATTGACAGTATTTACCGTAGCTAATGTGCTAGTGCAGCTCACTACGACCCAGCAAATATACTAAGCTGTACTAAGGATATCTGAATGTAACATAAAGCACATGGGCGGAAACTTTACGCCATAAAGTGGACATAGTAATAGGGATCATGAAGGGAACAGAATCATTAAACATTTTTAATTTAGTCACCTTAGTCCGCTATCTGTTGAACAAAACAGACACTTCATCCAAAAGCACACACGAACTGGGAAACAAACACCAATACAAACACTTATCATTCACCTTCAACTTCATCAGAAGCAGATTATTTGAGATAGTTTCTACATAAGAATATAATATTGAATATAGACAGAAAAGTGTTTTTGTCATTGACATCTGTTGATCAAAAACAGAGGACGGATTACCTCATCTCACGTAGCCGCTTGACATGAGTGACCACCTGTTTTATCGTAAAGTCAACTTCTTCTTCTGTGGTAAAGCGACCAATTCCAAATCGTATGCTCGAATGCGCCAAGTCTTCTTCGGCTCCGATTGCTCGTAGGACATAGGAAGGCTCCAATGAAGCAGACGTGCATGCACTATTGATGAGACAATGAAATAAGTAAGATATCACCTTTGAACCGGTTAAGGTAGTATCGGAACGTGTGCTTTCGGGCTCAGTGCAACTGGAGTCCATCAGCATCAGAAAAATAAACAGTTACACGGTACTCCTGTTGTTCAGAAAACAACGCGGAGTACATGCAAACACATTCGACTTTGTTTCATGTACGAACATGACCTGTTCAGTGCTCGCACATGCGATGCATATTTCAAACGAAAATCACAGTATTATGCATTCTGGGAGTCCTGCTCGACCGGCATGGCCACATAAAGCATGTAAACACTAACGAGATTATTCGAGAAAAGTGCGTAGCGGAATGACTATTTACTGATGCGATTGAGGCAAACCACAGTCAGACTGGCAAGTGAGGTCACGGATCCACCGTGAGTATCACTTATCGCCAATCGAAGTGGTTGCCTTCGGTGAATCACCAGCTAAGGGTACAGGTAGTTAGTGACATCGCAGTCTCATGATTGACTGGTCGTTAAATGTTGCTAGAATCGGCCATCTGGAATACTGGTTGTCTGTTTGTGCCACGCATCAATTGTAGGAACAAAACGTTGTGCGTTTGCGGTTATTAAGCAAGATGCTTGTCTCAGGTGGTCTTGTGAGATTGCGCTTGTATGCTTTCGTACTCCTGCGATCGCATGCATCAAGCCAAACTTTCAGGACGCACTGCGGTTCGATGGTTAACATTATAACGGATAGGTATATAAACCTCATTGGGCAACGGTCCACTCAAAAGTTAACGTTTATTGAGGCTTCAGAGTGACTCAAACTCAAAAGGGATGAAAAAAAGGGGGGAAATGAACTTGGCCGGTTAATATAATGATATTGGGGTGGAAAACAAAAATAATGGCCGGAATGTGTTTTTAAGAGTATCAATACGTACCTGCCGGATGAAAGCGCCACTTGTTTTAAAGCCATCAATAGACTCTCTCCCTCCACACAAGCAAAGCTTAAGTTGATGCAGCCCGGATAGCACGCAACTGGATCACCATTAAGGACCACGTGATCTAATTGCGACATGATGCCATCCAACAAACGTTTGCTAAGCGCACAAACATGTTCATAATCTGCCTGGAGCGTCGAAAAGGAGCAACAATACAGATAAGTATGAACATAATGAAAGAAACAGCGAAAAAGAAAACAGTAACGACGATTAACTGAACAACCATAAAGAATACGACAGAAGCAAAATCACACAAACCTTTTGAACACGTCTGTGAGGACTCATATGGGGATTTGCAGAAACGCAAGTCATGAATCAGGTTTTGAAATCGTATGCTAACACAGTGAGCAGATGTGAGGAAAAAACTGCGGACATGAAGCTAATGTGTAAGTATTTAAGAGTGCTCGTCAACGGTCTGTCCATAGCAACGTTAAACGTAACTGAAATCAGAGAATGTACTGCATTATTGGTAGACTTATTCAGCTACCGGAGACAAGGAAAAGATGGTTTACATTCCACGGGTAGCCACGAGGTCAAATTTGGGGCAGGCTCATAAACAAAAATCGACTGTGAAACGAACACTTACAATACAGCAGACATTATGAATGACACAATATTCTCCTAATTAGCATTTTGCTTGTCAATGACGAAATATTTTGAGTATTAACATGAACAGAGTAAACCAAAGGGTACCGACTAGGTCATACATAGTTGTTAAAATGAGGAGACCAATCACGAATACGATTCAGGACAAGCATCCGAGATCTACTGTCGCGACTTAGGCTTGCCTAAGTTTGAGCAAAATGACGGTACTCATCTCATCATCATAATAGCCATGAGCCTGACCAAAAAGTACTGTGGCTCGGCCCGCCGCTCACCTCAACAGTGACGTGGAATATTCTAGAAGAATACGTCACAAACGAGGTTGAAGATTAATAAAAGAAGAATAAGCGGAAGAACTAGAAATGGTATGAATACAGGTACGCCATT
>LUCH01006941.1:6489-20685 GCA_013368495.1 Paragonimus heterotremus
TACGCAAGAACATGTACATGCACACGCTCGTATTCTCATGCGCATGGAGAAACACAGGTGACAGATAACGTTGAACTCGGTTTCTATATATGCGTGCGAGTAGACCGACCGTCAAGCTCAAAGTGACAATCCTGTTATGGTCGAATCTTTTTTCCGCAATTACGTTCCGTTTACTTCAGGCTGTATTGTTATCAAATACCGCTTGAGTCAGCTAATGGCTCCCTATATGGCTACAACGACTCAGCATTGGGTATAGTGTGGTCATCCTATTCTTCTTCTACTGTGATTTCATCTTTGTCTTATCCAATCATGTCTTTCCCGAAATTTATCCCTCCGATTATTTGATGATTATTTTTCCAAATCGGTTTGTTAGGGATGTGTCTTTTGATTTCAAACCATTATTGATCCGCTATTTGGCAATCGTAATGACACCGTTTGTTCTCGGCGTTCATTCCGAAACCGGCATCCTGCGATCGATTTCGTTTACTCATCAATGACTCGTTGGTATTGTTTTGCGGGAATTTGTTTTTCATAACTATCCTTTTATACTGCGAAACGTCGTAACGTTTCCACCTCACAAGCTTTCCAGTTGTGGAGATTTATTCCCCTTTGGCTAACCGATGAATGCTTCATCTGAGGTCGTGAATATTCCATCTCACGCACCTAGTTTGTGAAGAGGTAGAAATCCGTTCCCGTGGGCGCATTAAGTGTGAGTTGCTTACGAGCTGAATTGCGTTCTTCCCCACTGATGAGTAGTGTTGATCTTAGATTGACACTAAACGTGTGGTTTCTCCATTCAACCTTTTGAACAGGAAGCGATTGTATTGTGTTCAGGTCAGGCAAGTAGCGGACGAGGAGCGTACGGATGCGTTGATCGACGAAATGGATGTGTTGAATTTGGAGAACCGGGTTCTAAGAATTGCGATCGATCGCTTCAAAAACAGCCCGCAAGGAACGGAAGCAAACACGTCAGAATTACCCTCTCAAGTATCCTTTTTTCTATTTTTCTTTCTGTTAGCACTCTGTTCTGTTCGGACGACACTGAACTTGACCAGTATGAATTCATGAGTTTGGAGTACTATAATTTCTGATCGATTTTACCTCAGAGTTGAGTGAAGTGACCATCGAACAACTGGACCCATAACTTGCCAGAATCGATGGAAAAACGTTGTCAAACTCAGATTGATTATAGCTGAGTCAGTTAAATGACAGTGATCTGTTAGCCAGGAATTACGTCGGTTGTTACGAGGTGTATTCAATGAGGCGTTTGGCCTCGTTTCTTGCCTTTCGGGTGGTCATCTTCTTTTCTGTTGTTTGCAGGTGGCCGCTGCCAATTCAGCCGTCACTTCATCGGTTCAACCGTTTGCCCATGCATCACCCGTCGGTAAGCCAGTGACTGAAGTGATGTTTCAGTGAAAATACAACACTTGACTTTCATACAGGTCTGTTCAATGGCCTCATAGTCGGTGTAAATGAACTTGATAACTTTATATATGAAGCAATCAATTCTGTACCAATTCGGAAATGTGCATCGAGAAATGTAACGTGGCACGACTTAGTTCATCATTGATTTCGCTGCATTCTACACGTGCTTACTGCAAACTGTTGAGTTTATTAAATCAAATCCAAAATGCAACGCCAGATGCAATGAGTTGTCAACCATCTACCTGAGCAGAGCCTGTACCACTGCCAGCGCTTTAAAATGCACAGAGTGGGCCTGTTTCTCTTTGTGATAACCCCTTCGGCGTATTAAAGAAGGCGCCTATTAATGATTCTCCAGATGACCGTTGGGCTGTTTCATCAAACCATCTGACCCTGTAGTTATGGTGAAGTGATGGTGAGTTGACTTGCTGTTCCTTGATAATCATACGATTGTCGCTATATTTGCTACATTTCGCAAAATATTGACGAACCTGTTTCAGCGTCTTCGTCATCCGTTTGGCAAGCCTAGGTGGCATCGAGCTAATCACTGGCAATATGGTTCATCAAAAATGTTTGAATTATGTATTCGGAGAACCGTAGAGTTGGAGCATTGCATTTCCAATGATTTTATCAGTTGGAACTTGGCCTCATCGGTGAATATTCCTTCGGAGGTGACCTGTGGATTCCACGTTATGTGTTTCTTTTCTTGAACTAGTGTATCTTGCTTCTATGTACTGTGCCATTAACACAGTTGATATTACACATATGCACAATGAGTGACCCAAAACGATCAGTTCGAAACTATTTTCTTATGGAACAATTAAGAATGGCTCATTCGGTCTCAAATTTCGGCGTTCACATATGTTGCTTGCATAGTATCGTCTTTCACTCATTCAGCGTAACCTGAAGTTGGTATCCGAGGTCTGCAAATTCGTATGTCACTCATTCTCTGTTTTCATCTGAACTTGCGTTCTGCTCAGAAAGCCATTCAAATAAATATCCCTATTGATCCTATTTCAGTTGAATCAATCTTTCCTGGAGGTATACAGAATTTTAGTTCATGTGATAGAGACTCGATTTTTGTTCCGCCCAGTTGCATAGACAAGCGGTCCATAGCGCATTTCCGTTCAATAATGATGAACCGTCATCGGACACCCAGCAAGCCAGTGATTTTCTGCAAAACCTTCGTATTACAAAACCCCCAGGCAATCGACAGGTACATCCGTGCTGTATGAAATCACCCAAGTTGACGAAACCTAGCATCAGTCGTGGACCTCAGTTAGCCGACGCTTGCTAAGCTGAGCCAAACGCCGCATTACACAATCGATCAGTGATATACTGTTCGCCACCACCACCACTCGAACCAACGTGCAGTTTGTCTTGGTTACTGCCAGCGATTTGTAGACGCACCACCAGCTGACACGGGTAAATCGCACAAGGTTATTTACAGAATCACCCGTGCTTGCCTTCATCGGTATGCCGAAGCGGTTGCTGTCAGAAAGAACAGACGCATTCCGTACATTGTAAATACACCGTCTATTACACTCTCATTGTTCGGACAACTGTAACGGTATCACGCAATTGAACGCCTGACGTTTCACTGTACTGTATTTTGCGGTTGAGATTTGAGTTGATTAAGCAAAATCCGCAGTAGGCTCTTGTAAATTGCAATGAAGTTTGTCATGGCATAACGCGTGCAGCATAGTATTCCTCAATTCATTTGTCAGTTTTATGTATTGTTTCAGGTTTAAGATGTAGGCTTTGTTAAAGGTCGAAGCATTCATAATTCGTACGTGCTTGTCGTGAGCATTTCGTGATGCGTGGACAATGTACCCTAAAACTTGATCACTTCGGAAAGACTTCCTTTGATCATGTTTTTGTGCTTCGTTTTCTAGGGTGGTGTCTCATCAAGCGATGCTACACAGCTACATCCCAATCCAGAAGTCGACAACGAATTGAATCAGTTGCGGAATGAAAACGAGGGAAAGATGCATCCTTGTCTGTTTGTTGTGCGCTAAACTGTGCGAGAACCAGTCACATACGATCCAGCTCAAACGTGAACTGGCTGTGAGTTGGCTGTACCAATAATCCGTACGATTGTGTTTGTTGAGTCTAAGTGGTTTTTCAGTTGAGTTCACCGTGTTTCACTCATGCCTTCCGATCTTGAAACTGTTTTGTTCATGGTTTAGTTTGCACAAAATCACACATATGTGCGACTTGACAAACGCCTCTTATAGAATAGTATGACATGGTGGATAGAACAGTGTTGTAAGCAAGTAGTGAGAAGTCCATTGGGAGCCAAGCAATGCTCTAGACAAGTGGCGATGCTGAACGCAATTTGAAACAATACCGAGGATACTCGACTGGACATTCGGAACAATAGTTCAAATGTCCATCCTCCCTAGTGACTACACAGTCAAGTGCCGCTAGTTTCCATACGTTTGTGATTGTTCCCTCTCCAACGAAAGCCGACGTCTTGCCTGAGCTCATGTTGTAGAACGTCACGGTGCATGCAATCAAATTATCGATCCTCCGACTGTCTTCAATCAGGAGAAGCGGATGACATTGTTACAAATGCCGGTGGTCATCGAAATCGTTTTTAATTGGTTGCACTTTGGCTAACATTGTCTTTATTTTCGAAATGGTTTAGGTGACGAATGTGCTAACCATTGGAGAAACTGATCGGTTCGTATGACTTAAGAATTATCTAGTGTTAGTATACTTCGTTGCCTGCATACGCGTGAACTACATATCCTCGGCTTTCTGGAGAATCACCACTCATGAAGATTTGACAGTTATTGCCCTCCTATATATCACAAGAGATTCAGTTGACAGAACTGCATTAATCAAAGACACATACTATAGAGGTGTGTGATCAGGAATAATAAGATATATGTGTAGAACCTGCCAGGATTCACGGCTATATGCACTCTGTCGGGGCAACTGTAAACCTCTCGATTCGGGGCAGCACTAGACGGAATGTTGAAGTTTTATTCAGACAAAACTGGTTCTGTATATAACTAAGCAACACTTAGCAAATTATACAACTTACAACCAAGTGAACTATGTGCACGGAATTTAACCTGTAGCAAATATCAACCAATAACACGGTATCGTAAACTGTTCAGTGCGGCGGTACAAACCAAACAAACAAGAAACCGGTTCACGTGGGAGTTCGTAGTGACGATGCAGAGTTGGTTACGTGTAATAATGTAAGAAACGTTCGGCCAGTAGTCAATGTAATCGACGGATGTGGGTATATGTATAGGACCTACAGTACGATAGTTTGACTAATGGAGTATAGATATGGGGATCAGTTGAGATTGGCATTGTGCAGACCGTTGGTCATGGGTAAGTATCCGAGAGATAGCGTCGCTGCGCGGGGTGTGGATGTTCTGTGGTTCGACCGCCAGGTGCCTTTCTGTCATCCAACTTCCAGTTTCAATTGGAACAGTCCGAACCCAACTTCCATTGATTTTGGCCAGAATCAAAAATATGTAGTGTATGTGAATAATGGAATGCTGAAATTAGTAGACATCAGATTTATAGACATCGGATCTAAAAAGCTGCTCTAACGGCACAATCTCAATGTTTGGTTAATCATGAACGACGGTTTGCTTGAACAGTTTGCTGGATAGCAGCGGGACGCCTATTCGGATATCTACCACCAGGTATCTTTGTAGACAAAATTTAACCTAGATTCTGGACTAATGATTAGGCACTTCATACGATCTGCCGATATATCCTAAATCCAGTGGGTGGCCTCCAACTTTTTCGATATGCACTCACATCAGTCACTCAAGCTAGGAAGTGGAATCAAAAATACGTTCCATTTTCCAAATATGCAATTGATTCGATGCAATGACAGCACGTTGAGACATTCACAGATCATGTGTGAGTTAGGAGTACATCTTTTCAGATGACACAGCAGAACAATGGGAGTCTGTTAACCAGTTTAAACAAAATCCTCACGAGGTAATGTTCAGGGGTGAAACAAAACAATTGTTTTTAGCTTTCGTCCAAACCGATAGATTTCGCACTTTTCTAGCAAACTCGTGAAGCCCGGCTTTGCAAATATACTCATGGTAAGATTGAATCTGGGAACCAGGTTACTAGTTCACAGTCATTCAGTGTTTGCCTTGACGAAGGTAGGGGAAATACTGATTAATCAATTAAGTCTTTTGCGTTATAACTTCAATTTTACGCCTCAGAAGGATTTAGCTCCGAATCGGACGGTATGGTGGAACATGATCCGGACGTGTTTCGGTTCATTGAACAACAATTGCAAGTCTGTAAATTGAGGCGCGCGGTACGTAAAAAGAATTTTATGTGCCATGGGTCCTGATGTTGTGACTATCGCGTTATGATGAATCTTGTGATGAATGGGCTAGCCCTCTCGGTTTAATAGGTCATCAACCTACTCATAGTAAGCCGTCGGCAAACAGATGACGAGTAAGTAAGGTTCGACTAGTCTGTGATTTAACTATTGTTCTGCTCATATCAACCAACGACCGCAGTCGCTTGTTGCATCATCCGGTATCTGTCCATAGAAACTCGGACCATTATCGTCTTCTACCTTCCCCTTCTCTCGGTTTGATGTTGCACTGTATGATGAATGTTTTTACTTCTCAGTCTTTGCGATGTTCTAATGAGAAATCGTGGTAACTAATGGTTCAACGCCACAATGCTTGACTGGCATGGATCTATCGTTAAATTTGCGATCATCCTAGTTGATCAACACTGGTTCAGAATTTCACTATCGGGTACCTTGTGACAAGCCAGTGAATGAGTCGCAATTGTCGGAACTGTTATAATAAAAGTCGCATGAGTGGTGAAAGGAGTCACATTGAAAACCTTCAAACATCCACCGGTATCCAGCTCCCTACTGGCTTAATCATCTATTGTGAACAACCGGAAATAGCTCCATTACGAGTAGGCTAATTGTAACTTGCCCGTATGTCATCGGTTATCTTAGACGTCTATTGTGGTCATGCCTGTTTAGAGCACACCAATGCTAGTTTAGTCTAAGTATCATTTTGTCTCTCGGGTGGTTTATTATTGTCAGCCACTTGCATTTCTGTTCAGGTTCATTACTAAGGCACACTAGAGTGTATACATTCTGCTATTCGGCAAAACCCTGCAAACATTTTATGGTAACATATATATATATATATATGTAGAATAAGACAATACTGGACGTTCACATGGTTTGACAGCTTACGCTTTCTACTGACCAATCGAACAGTCTGATGATCGCACTACTAAGACCATTCGGACCAGACAAGCCAATTGGCAGGGAGTCTGATGAATCACAGTCTCCTGGTCCTCGCTGCATACGCATTTGAGACAATGACTTTTGCCGAGAAACCTAATGGATCATTTTTGTCATCTGGGCGTCGTGACAGTCGGCACGCATATATCCATGAATATTCACAGCGCTGATAATACCATACTGCGTCAATAGTCTAGTATCGGGTCGCTCTGACAATGTTGCATGCATAAAATGGATAAGCGAAGCGTCTGACTGCTGTGTATGACTATATCCATGTGCACACATAACACGTAGAGGCAACACGGAGTGGCAAACGCGCCATAATGTTAGGAGAACAAGGTGATGAGGAAAGAACGTAGAGGGATAAAGAAAAACTTATGTCGATGCACATGGAGACTTGCAACACGAACGTCATTGTCTCCAATTGTTCACCCTATTAGACAGCGTGCTCAATCAAACGTGCTCATTGTCCCTCGGATTCCGGCCAGGAAGCCGGGAGCGCACTACTGGAACAAGCTTCAGATTTAGTGACTTCATACTTCGATTCCGAGCCACGCACTGGCAACCCATTTGTCGTTTCCATCCTAGTCCTTCACTAGCGAACAAAGCACAGCGAGAAAAGTCGTAAGTTAGCACTCTTCAGATGTGGCTACGCCAGAGAAACCTTGGAGACTATGTCAGTATCCACAGGGGTCTTCACTGCTGATACGGCCTCCCCACTAGACGCCATCAATGCTTCATAGACGCGTGGTCGGAAACGGTCACTTCATAGAAATCCTCCGTGCGAATGGTGCAGATTTTATAGCCGCAGAACGTGATTGATAGGTAGTTCAACAAAAAAATGAGAGCGTGACAGTGCAGTAGCTGTCGTGAATTGGCAAACACCATGCGAGTTTCATCCACAACAATTTTAACCTCATCCGGTATTCCACCAGCGCTGACGCAGCAGCAACCGTGCACCTCCAACAGTTCACCACTGAAGATGACGACGAGAGAAGTCTCCAGCTAACCTTGCAACACCTCGCATTTAGCAGATACAAAGGTCGTAACAAACCGTTGTAACCAAGCGTCTAATCTGTCCAAGATGTTACGAAGTTGCTGTGAACCCTCGCTGATTAGGACGATGTCGTCCGCTTACTCTACTTGTCGAAGTCGGGTGCCCGGAAACAGTTTCAAACTATCAAATTCGCAATCTATCAGGTCGAACTCTAGAATCTCGTCCACTGCAAAGTTGTTTAGGAAAAGGAAAATTAGACAACATTGTCCTGTCTCGTTCGAGATGCTGAAGATCGGCGATACGTTGTCACAAGCCCTAACTCTATCCGAATTTTGACCGCAAATCGCTGTCAGGATGTTCGCACACTTATCGTGTACACCCATCCTCGATATAAGTTTTGGAGTGCAACCTTGTCAACCGAGTCGAAGGCTCCTCCTGATGTTAAACAAGACAACACCTATTGGTCCCCAGTATGAATGGTGGAATTCAAGCACATCGAAATTGGGACGATGTGATTACTGCAACCGTGGACAGGATGTGAGCTCTTTTTGAAAGTGAAGATGATATTAGCCAGACAAGTCATTCAGAACAACTTTACCGATCCCTATTTTATAGAGCAGAGCCGTCCGCCCTGTAGCTATGCCGGAACGTCCATCTACAAATGGGGCAGGAGGAAGTTCGTATTGATCGTGTGCCTTGTTGTGTTCCAGAAACTGAACCTGAATCAAGATTTTCGTTTCCCAGCGTGGGGAAACGTCAACAGAACCCGAAGAGATAATTCTTGGTGCCGGTGGCCAACTGAACTGTTGTTGGAAGTGTTTCATCCAACATCCTAAACGTCGTTTTTTGTTATGACTTCGTCCATGACCTCTCTCAAACCTGGATTTGTGCCACTGCTTGCTCGGATGAGATCAAAAAGCTTTTGTGAGTTCCCGGTGGCATTGGTTTGTCACGTCTCGTTAGCGCGTTGTGTCAACTAGGCCTCGCGATCCTGTCGTAGTTGCTTCCGGATTTCTGTGTGAGTACCCTCGCGGGCCGAGTTATACTCGTCCCTAAATAGAATATTCCGACGAGTGTCGAGAAGTTCTAGTGATCGCATAGAGACCCAGGGATTGGCAGCTGAACGGGGGATAGTATTACGGGAGGTAATAACGCACGTATGCTTCGTGTACCGTATATGTTCCCAGTGTGCCTCAATGTCATCTGATGTGCGGGGACCTAGACTAGAGGAAAGCGCACATTGATATTGGTAGAGTGCGTATGCCTCCGCTAGTTTAGGCACACCAACGTATGAGTGACGACGAAGTGATCTCGAACCGAGGCCCAGAGCGGACTTGGCACCTAACATTGCATGATCAGAATCCCCGCAGGTGCTCCAGGTTGGCTTGCTGCCTTGGAAACATATACGCCATTGAGGAGCATGTGGTCAGTCTGTGTCTATGACTGACTCGGCGGTGGAGGTCGCCAGGTGGCGTACTAATATCTAGAACGTTGGAAATCAGTATTTGCCAGAAATCGGACCAGTGTCAGCACAGAGATGCAACAAACATTCACCATTGTCTGTTTGACGACTATCGAAACGATGTGGGCCACCTAGGTCACGCTCGGCAGCGTTTTATCTTGCCTACTCGATCGTCCAGGTCTGTGTAGAATGTTAGTGAGCTGGTGTTAAGAGTCATCACTGACTGCGTCTGGATTGCAGTTCGTGGGGATATATGTCACAACTGGAAACAGAGAGTGTTTGTCGAGGCATTTCTCAACCGTACCTTCGAATCTGACAGCATGAAGGCGGCTGTTAACGAGTATTCAATCCAGCAGTGCCTTCTCCGCATATGTGCTTAGAGTTTAGTCAGTGTCTGCAGATAAGCGCTAGCTGTGCGCGTAAGACAGATGGGCTGACGGAGATCGACATTGTAAAACTCAGCTAAAATCCTGATGCCGTATTTCAGCAAGACAACACATATCGATGTCGTATGTGTGTGGAAGTGGGAGTTATTCAACGAGAAAGGGGAAGCGATACAAATGGATCTGGTCCGGTGAAATTCAATATGGAGGAAAAGTCGTTCGCTGTCACCTTGGCTAGAGTTGTGGCAGATTTACATAGCTAGATTTACAATTAATATGCGTTTAAGTTCATGATTGTGAGGGCGGAATACTTCTCGGTTGCGCAGGCAGAATAAAAGGGTCGGTTTGAGTTTCCCTACCTGAAGCCTTTGGTTCAAATGTACCTAACGCACAAGAGAGCAGGTTGAAGTTGGCAGTTCATTTTATATCGATGATCACTGGTTGTTCGGTTCATACGTCCTTCGGATGTATTGAATCCACCGAGGATGCTCAGTGCATCCTGCAGGAGGTTGCGATGGAAGCAGCGTAGCGGTTTGTGGAGTCATCAAGGGAGACGGATCTGGCGAAGTATATTTGAAGAACCACGGAGTCCAAGACGGACCAGGCTGACCACAGGCCGCATGTTGCCTGGGGCTTATGGTCATGTTTATTCGCACGTCCTATGAATGGAGTCCAACCATTGGAGTTACTCGACACACCTTGCTGACCCGTTGGAGCCGATTATCGCCGAGGTGATTTGTACTCGTCTGTCAAGTGTTGTCCATGGCTGACGGAGACCGGAGATTTCCGCAGACCATACGGACAGTACACAAGACAAATTGCATGCTGCACTGGAACTCATTGAATCCTGTTGTGGCACCTGAAACACTTTTCCCGCCGAGTAACGTGCACCATTTTGTAGAATCGTCAGGGTACTTGTGTGGCATTTCGAAGAAGACCAGACTGTCAACCGCAAATCTACAAAGTCTTGATAGTACTATCGCTTATTGTCCGCAACTGATTATTCGTCGGAAGAACCCCGTTCATTTTGCAGTCAATTCCCACACAGAGGGCTGCTCTTCAATTTACAAACTGAGAACGTGCCCGATGGGGTTGAATTAGTCAATCCATTTACACGGGTACCAGTTGGCGTCCAGCAACACCCTAACAACACCCAGTCCACCAGTGACCTCAAAACAATTAGGGAATTGTGGACCCACCAAAGAATGAATCTTAACAAGTTTTCTCCGAGTTACAGAACACACGAACTCTGTTAAAGCAAAAACAACTATTAAGTCAACAGCTGCAGAACAAAACGCGATTGTTGACCACCATGGTGGAACAAATGAGGGAGAGATAAGTTGGATTGCTTTCCTGAATTACTATGTTTGATGTCTTTTTTGTTTATTAAATAAACCCACCCACACCACAAGATAGTATAATCACACCTCACTTAAAACTGTGCACTGAGTCCTGTCGACGTAACGTTTGTATTAAGTCCTTCTCAATGTTACTGATTCCTCCTAATCTACACAGTGAATAACTGTGGCAACTAATCATATTCAGTTTTGTTGTTGTTCCTGGTGTTTCCATGCTTTGTACGTGGAGCACGGATCAATGAATTTCACAAGGTGGCAATCACGCTATACCCTCTGATCCCAGTTCGCAGCTAGGTCCTTCGCCTGCATGGTCTAGAATTCTTGTTGACTATTTGTGTTCAGCCATAGGAGTTGTGTGAAACGAGTTCCATATATTCCTCATCATTTTCTCTGTAAGTCGGTTTTTGTTTCCACGGTCGTATCACAATTGAGTTCAAGGTGCTGGCGTCGATGCACCTTGTTATTTAATGATCACGCTGTTGAATTCTCACATGTAAAGGTTCATTTTGTTTTCAAGTGCCCAGGGATTTGTTTTTGTGCATTGTTCTCTGTGTAGCAGGTTCTTTCATCTTTCTGCTTGATAGCTATTCTCTCCCGAACTAGCAGATTCGTCTCGGTGGACGCGGAGGAAGCATCCCTAGATTGCATGCTGAAATAGCCACGTCTGCAGCGATTGTGAGACTGGTCATGCAAGTGAGATAGAAAGTGGAACCTACTGGTTTGCGACAGTGGTACGACGAAAGTCCAAAAGAAACACTATTTCTTCACGGTTCTATCTGTTTAGAATTCATGCCTACTGCAGGTTACCAGCTCACTCCCGACTGATTTGAGATTGTGCACCCGTACGCATGCGCCTGCTTACACTTCACCTTCACTTTGGAACAATTGACCAAAGATTTCGGCTATTTTGCAAGCACAACTTGTAGGATGTTAATATTTCGGTAGCGTTTTCCATCGGCACCATAACAAATTTAATCATTGTGAACATGCTGAATTTGCAAACAACAAACAAAAGGGTGAGTCTATTAATATTACATATTCCTGCCAAGCACATGGCTTCTGACAACAACTATCTTACATGCAGGGTCGTATGATCAGCCTACCATTGCAGATCGCGAGTGACCTTGGGATTGTGTTATGTAACATCACGACAAGCAGACCTGTCGGACTCGTGTGATCACATGTTGACTTTGCATGCTAAACGATCGATCAACTCGACAATCTCGCTGCTGAGTTTATACGCCGACTGGTATTCATCAGTGATGTGCCCAGTCTATTTGGCCAAAGTTTTCGGACAACTGGCCAGTCCGGTTGACTGGGTTATCCTCGTTTGTTTCATCGATCATGTTTTACCTGTAGGAAATTCTGGAGGGACCATACTACGTATGTTTTGTCAATCATAATGAACCATTGTACTCCGGCATATAGTCACCGATGTTCTGTGAGTCAAAGACCACATCTGCCATGGTTGGTGGTTTTAGGTGTAATTCACACGACACCAATGGTCCACTTAATTCGGGAAACTTTCCATTGATATGATGTTTATTTGTGTGAACAGGAACCTGACCAAATGCGTGAATGAACAGTTCTCTTGACTTCACAATTCGTGTGCATTTTGTCCTGATCTAATGATCCCCTGTCAATTCCTTTGGTGATCTTTCGCGGTTATCACAAATTCCACATTGCCCTTCGCAGTCCAAACCATGTTTACTACGCAGGTTCCAGTGACCTTTCAACTCTTGACGGTATGTGCTTTGTTTATATGCCAACGTTAGAACCCGAAGCATTACAATGTCAACGCCTGCCGACCTGTTACCACCACCCCCTCCTCAACAGTGTTGTTTTCTGTTGGCTAATTTGTGTGTGTTCAATTCGTATATACGCACCGTCCAGACACTTTTACTTGCTGCCTTCGCATTCACTTGCTAGACCTAATCGAGCATTTCTTTGCTGTTGATAATCCTGGACATGCCACACCCATCTGTCTTCGTATTTCCTAAAATGTGAATAATTGAGGCTTGCTGTAACATTTTTTCATTGTTTACATTGGTAATAGTGCCGTAATAAATAGTACAACTTGTGCTGGACTTTGAGGTCGGATGTGCCTACGCATTATTTCTCATTCTAAGGACAACGCTGTGGTGTTGATTGCATCTAAGTGTTTCGTCGTTTACATGGACGCACAAATGGAACGGCTGATAATGCGTTGAATCGGTAACTTCTAAATTAAGTATTGTTCATTGTCCGCCTTCTGTTTCCGCTATGTTAACAAAGTGTCTACGTTTGACTAAACTTGAGAGAGCCGTCGAAAATATCCGTATGCCACCTGTTAAAATACAGCTGATTGTAATTCTGGGGTCGGCTTCAGTGACTATCCGCATTTTTCACTTGATCCCGTTCCTGTCCATCTTTGTAGCCCAAGACGTAGCTGTTGAACCGTTCTATTTGCACTCTTAACAACTGACACATTATTAGTATCTGAACTATCTGTAGGTGTTGCTAACTTTCTAAAAACTAACGTGGACGTCTATCGTATTATCCTGATCTCGAAGTATCTGAAATCGATTGACAAACGGTTTTTTGCTCACGGGCACGTGTACCGTCAATTATTCGACTGAACTTCACAAATGCACTTGTGGTTGCCGACTTGCAGCTATGGATGATTGCTTTCGCTTAATGAGTCGTCTGGATTTTTTGTTGAAAATATCACCACTTTACTAACGCATAATCGAGACGTGTGGTGGTTTGGAATTATATGATGTAACCTGATCAATTGCGTATTGAATTCGGGGTGGTTGGATGCAACCAACCTCTGTTCGTCCTCTTTGTGAACTTCACCAAGGCGTTTGATTCCATAAGGTGTGAAGCGCAGTGGGGGAGTGTTTGTTAAGCTTGGATATACAGATAATTCAGTCAATCTGATCAGATTGTTACACGTGGATATGAATGCGAAGATGCCCGAGTCTGGATGGACCTGCGACGATTAGGTTATCACTTCACAGTGCCTATCTGACTGCAAGCGTGACGTTTCAGTGTCACCCAGTCCGGACGAATACGGCTTCTACGTAATGTTATCCAATAGCATTTAGGATATATGTTCGTACACAGTCATTCAAAAATTCGATTTCAATGTTTGCCTCAGCAAGCCTGATTACAAAGCTTAGTAATCGATTTAGCTGCTTCATTAGCAGTGGGTCGTTGCGGCGTCGAATTATTTCGAAAATTCTCATTGAGTCACATAACACGAAGTGTAGCAAACATATGTTTTCGATAAAATCTCATCGGGCTGTTACAGTTATAAA
>LUCH01006942.1:7864-19775 GCA_013368495.1 Paragonimus heterotremus
ACAGAAGCTGTGAGCTGGCAAACTCCATCCGAGCTCTAGCCGTACGATTTGTGACCTGATGAGACATTCCACCAGTGCTGATACAGCTCATGAAGTGTATGAATCTCTCGACTACTTCTAAAAGCTCAGCAGCAAGGGTGAGAACAGGCACAGACTCTCGCCTGCTTGCAACAATACGCTGTAGACAGTGACAGCATAGACCATTCCAAGCCGACGAACTGAAGCTCTTAGTCTTTCTAAGATGTTCTTGGCTTCCAGTAAATTTCCACAGTTTAGACCGATGTCATCTGCATACTCTATTTATCGAAGTCGAACGCCTGGGGGCAATCCCATAGCATCATGTTAGCAGTTTGTCAGGGCAAACTCTAGAATCCCGTCTACTGCAAAGTTCAATAGGAAGAGGGGGCTGAACGACCCTTTCGCATTCCACTGAAGATGTTAAGGGTCAGCGATACGCTGCCATGAGCCACAACCCTGCACGAGGTCGGACATTGTTTTCAGGACGCTTAGATATTTCCGGCCACACTCCTCTTGAACAAACAGTCCGAGTACAGCTCTGTCAGCTGAATCAAAGGAACCCCAACCGCCCAAGAAGACAACCGTTTGCCTTCCATATGAATGGTGGAGTTTAAGCACCTGGTAAGTTGTGAAGACGTGATCAATGTTGACATGGCCAGGGCGAAACCTAATTTGCTTCTCACGAATATGCTGTCCGCGCGTTTCGCTTTGTACGCAAAGTACAATGATTGCGAGCAACTTTAACGCAGTAGGAATCAAGCTAACTCTTCGGTGATTTGCACACGAAGTGCATGAACTCATTTTGAAAACTGAGGTGTTGTTAACGGAACCTCATTCATCTGGAATGACTCCAGTGATTCAGTGTTCCTGGGGCAGAGCCGTCAGCTGGAGAAAGGTTCGCATCTGGAGCTTTATTCTGTTTCAACAATTTCAACTCCAGAATCACTTCGGTTTCTGAAGGAGGATCGTCGGGAACGTCAATACCAATCTCTGTAACCTACAATTGAATGAGCTACCTTAAGCCGGTTGATCAACTGTCAAACGTGGTTCATCCATCTGCCAAGCTGCTGCAACAGGCTATACATTCGTGGTCCATCTTTTTCACAATCTCACCAACAAGTTGTCGACAGTGAATACTACCAAGAATAAAAGAAAACAGCACCCGGTTATTTCTTGGTATGAATGTTTTCTTGGTCCCTTTGGCTTGTTCGGAGAGGCGGGCCTCTCGGCTATTACGCACTCTTTGCAAATCTGTGTTTCAGTTTACAGCGGTCTGTCGCATTCTGAGTTAGTGAGGATCAATCGGCGCTTGCTCGAAAGTTTTGTTGAACCCTCAGAAGTCCACTTTTGCCACAACTGTGGTACCCCCTTAGAACAGACCTCTTCGCATACACAAGTAAACTGGACACTGGACATCGGATTAGACTATAGCGGATAAACGAACTTGTCCAACCCGGTTAATCAACAACTTACCATGGCACCCGCAAGGTCAATTTGTGAACACAAAAGAATGTGCAGATGCGCTTAATTGACAGCGCTCCGGTAAGTTGCAGAATTCACCCCGTGAGTAACACTGGAGGTGTCGGAGAGGATGCAAACAAGCAGTTGGCGATTGAGAATGCGATTCTGTTCCCATGCTGATAAAGTTGTGCGACAATCTCTTACTGTGCACGAAATCACTTTGGAATGCGTTCGCCGATTCCGGTGCCTGACGGGCGATTTGTCGTTTCAATGCAGAGCTTCTCGTAATATGGAGTGAGACAAAACTATCCTGGTTACCCTCTATACGCGACACTGAAAGTAACGGTATGCGCAGCAGCACACACAACTCAGCCGTCTGTTCTGTTCTAGAAATGGTAGCGCCAATACGTTTTTAACACAGCGGCTGTCCCGATAAATACACTACTAGCCGACCTTGGCACATCTGCATAATCACAATAATTCAAACCATACATCCGTTGCTTAGTTTACCTATGGGTGGTTGCCTACAGACTTTATCCACGAAAGTGGTTCATGAACAAACTACACGTACGTGTGCACTAAAATTGTACAACCCGTCCGGCAAGTTAACAGCATGCAGCTCAAGTATTACGATTCCATTGTCAAAGGAGTGGTTACCATACAACTAGAAACCGCACGACTGAGTCACCTCAAAATCATAGCTTAACAAAATAAACGACTGCATGAAAAATGACCGACAGAAGAGCAATGATCTTGAATGTTTAAAACCTGCATTCTGAGCAGAACATGCACACAGAATCGAAGGTAGCCGAGGAACGAATATAAAGGGTGTATTTCAACAAAGAATATAAGAACGACTATGACATGCAATTTTCATACGTAACAGTGCACAATAACATATTATGGCAACAACCGAAACGTTGTTCGGGAAGAACCTGAAGAAGAAATTCCCACGGTATAAGTTGAAGCTAGATGAGAGGAAGGTGAATAAACTAGGCAGACAGAAGTTTTACTCCGGTACGTTAGGTATTCGTCACAATAGGCTTTCACGTGAAATAATCGCTTTCAAGAAGAAACACAATTGCTGGTCTATTGTTCCTTCAGACCTGTTATGACTACTTTGAGGTTAGTCTGATAACAGCCACAACCTTGTATAGCGGTAAATCTAAGAACCGTTATTCTTTTTCATTGCAGTACTTCTTTGCTAATACTACGTGTTGTCTTCATTACCGTTGTTGGCATTTTTGTTGCTATCCATCCAGGCGCCAAAACGTATGATTAATATCGACTAGCCCACTGACTTTTTGATGTTTGTTAAGAATGTAAACTAGTGTGCCAGTAGGAACTGAGCTTGTTGAAGTCTGACAGGGTGTGTCTGACGGGCGACTAAGCCGTGTATTGGGTGCCCACAGAAGCTTCCTGATGCAAAGAAGTAGATGATATTGGCCCAAGTAACTTCGTTCTGCAAAATCAACTGAACCCAATCCAACCAACTCGCGAACGTGTGCGTCATGACAAAACCAGACAAGAACCTACAAATGGCCGAGTAAATTAATAGAGTCTATACAAGGTTTGACATGATAGCAATGAACCAAGCGCACCAGCATGATGTTTAAGAATATGACAGTTAAGAAAAAATATAAAGTTTTGAACAACGATAATGTAAAATGACGCTACTTATTACAATGCAATCAGACCCAGAATGACGACAACAATTGTATTCATACGGCAGTTACACAAAACTTACCAGGGGAGGGACGCCAAGGTAATTTGTGAACGGACAGAATATGGTGGATCAGATCCTCTAAAACAGGTGAGTCTGTCACTTCCAAGCAATACCCGCAAATTAAGTGAGAAACATCTGGGTGCTCCCTAGCTACATGAACGTTGAATGTCCCCACTGGAAATGGCCAATCGCTGGCTTGAAAAGCATCCCTGGGACAAAATGGACAACCCGGAAGTCCAATACAGTCCGAATTTCTCTGACTGCAACTTCTGATGTGCGCAGCAAGCTCAGATTCACTACTGGCTACATGCTTGCACTGCCAGCAACACCACATACCGTGTTCCGGCTCTAGAAACGAGTCAACCATCTTTCTCTTAAGTAACTTTGACGTAGTGCATTCACTGCCTTCTTCCGGCGTGTTAACATTTGAGGGCAAATTCGTAAGTCCGGACTTTAAAATACTATACAATCTACCATACGGTGAGGTGTGATTCGTCTGTACAACTTCGGCTAGATTATAACCCGGAGATTCTTTCAGAGGCTGCGACATCAGCTGAAGTTGTCTCGCGCGAATGTGAAAAATACTCTAGCCGAAAAATCCAGTCTGTACTTAAAAACCAAAGGGCTAGTTAATCAAAACAAGTCAAGAACAAAATGTAGGCGAACGCGCCGACAAAAAGGGTGACCAAATCATGTCCCACAAATTTTAAAACAAAAATTTTGAACCACCTACAGTTGGCCGCGTTACTCCAACGTATTTGGACTGCGGTACACTTAAGCGAACCACTTTCACTGGTTCACTGGTGATTTTCAACATGCAATAATTTAGAGCAGTCTAACCCGAGGAACACAGTAGCTACAAGTTTATTGATTGTCAAGCCATATTCAGATGCCATAAAGATTTGCTCAAGAAACGTGGTCAAGAAAATAAACTTTCCTACTAAATAGACTTCGAAGGCATGTGTTTAAAATGTAGAAAGTTAATAGGGAAAACTTAATATATACCTATTACTTTATTCCGTCAATATGGCGCCATCAGGTCCTCATCAGTTCATGAACGACTGTTTGCTCCATACTTAAAACGAACGGCCGGGCGATACCTGTACATTATCGACCTGCTAGCCTGAACAGTATGGTAATGAAACTCCAGTGGGTGAATAGACTGGTATTGGAAGATGTGAGCAGAAGATTTTGAAGATTCCGTATATGCCAGAGTTGAAACGCAAAGTGACAGCGTAACAGGTGTGTAGCGTTTTGTACACTATTTTCTATTTCATAATTCTCGTTGTCATTCACACATTTTACGTTCCTCCACGTCGCATATACAGCCGACGTTTAAACCAACTTAATCGAACTAATCAACAATCAATAAATACAAATCACACTTCTCGGGTCGCGAGCCTTACGTTCACTCTGCGTCCAGTGTCGTTAGTAAACAGATTTTTGGTGTGTTGGAAGTTAAGGGAATCAACCGCCTATTGCGGCAAATTTCTTCATTTGTCTGTCATCGGAATTACCTCAGTTCTGGCCTCCAAAATTATTTAGGAACGACACGACAAATTGTATTCATTAGACACTGCGTTCGGTATAGTGTAATTCTAGACCAACACACCGTAACGAACTATCGTGAGTCAACCGTTTCCATTTTCATCACCCTTCTGGTCTCATATTCACACCTGAATTCTGTATAGTACTTAGCTCCACCGCATGTGCAATATCTGAACCAAGGTAACATGTACTTGTCAATGCGATTCCAGGGGGTTATTTACGGGTTCGAGTCTGAATGCCCAAGTCATCCAGTTCCAGTCAGTTTGTCCCGACATCCAGCGGTTTTCTGTTGACTTGTAAGGCAGTCAATGAAAAAGGGTGTAGCATCACTCTTGGGGGTTGCAGAACTTATCAATAAAAATAAAATACCAATCTAACGTAACCGAGTAAATAACCAATCTAACAATGTCCTGAGTAAGTGGGAATAAAACTACTTCGGAACGGTCCATAGAATAACAGAGAATTAGAAACCCTATGCGTTGTCGTGATTGTTGTTGAGTTTTGAAGACGGAGGGTTAGCAATTATTAGCCACTCGTGGCTGTTGGGGGATGCAATGGCTGTATGAACAATAAGGGAGCAGTCAAAGTCATTGAGATTTTACTGTCCCACACACTTCCTTCTGAGCAAATTTCATTCGCACGACATCTGTAGTATGGAGAACACTGGTGAGTTCTACTGCGGCGTTTCAAGACTGTTGAAGAAAGCCAACAAGAAACAAGAGTGTGTGAACGGAGAGTTTAGTGTGAATTGGGATTCCCTTCCGCGAATGCGACTTATGGTGCGTTTCACACGTACAAAATCAGAAACAAGTGTGTCCTCTTGTAGTGACCGGCGATCGTGTAACTTCTCTAAGGATCCCGGCTGCAACCGTGTTTTCCTGCTTGTCTGTTCTGTAAGCATGATTCGGTGTGCGCCTGCAACAGGAGGCCTGACACGAACTCAGTGCCACTTTCTTCAGTCGTGCAACTAATTGCACGCATTGCATGCTTGCCGTTTTCTTAACGACTTATCTATTATTTCATTATTCAAGGTCGTTTAACCCGAACATATTCGAGCGTTGTTTAACGCACTAGAAGGTTCCACGCACTTTTTGCTTGGCACGTTTTTGAGCGCTGTCGAGTGTGCTGTAGCTCATCTCGCACTTCTCTTCATTTTCCTCTCGGTTGCTGCCGTTGGTCCCAGACTAGGCTAGAGTGAACTGCTTATCATATTTCCAAACATTGCTGGAAATATACGGTTTGTTTCCAAACCCCACCGTGTTCTCTAGTTCGGTGCCTTTTAGGACTACGTTACGATTGCTCTTCAGGAAAGGCGTATTAAATTGTCAGTGGACGAGCGCATACCCACTTGTCCACTACAAAGTGGTGAGCCCGAATACTAGTCATTTTTCTTTCGGCACTTTCGTTTCGGTTCACTACAAATGTTTACTCAATTTTTTTACTTATTCTTTTTTAATTTTTACTTATTATTAGACGCACAGACATTGTGTTGTCTTCTTACAGCGAGGCTTCACAAGGCGCACCTCCGTTAGTGCCACATGCATGCCGAAGTGACCGGCGACCGTGTGGCTCCGTAAGGATCCCGGCTGCAACCGTACTTTCCTGCTTGTTTGTTCTGTACCCACGATTCTGAAGCGACCTGGAGATAACCCCGGTCTGCTTGCTGTACGATGTGTAAAATTCCTCCCCAAATGTTAGCTCACATTATACATAGGATCATAAGGATGTTTGTCTGCCGTCTGGTTACTGCACGCGGTTCTGTTTGTTTGTTTGCATGCTTGTCGGTCTATGCGCGCTAATGACGACATAACTACACTCTTCCGGCTTGCTCGCGCGCTCTACGGTCGGTTCCTTAACCGCCCTAGCTACTTCTGCTTATCTGTGTCGTTTAACGCTGACTAAAACCTGTTGTGATGATCGTGTACTGTATTTTTGATCTCCCGCAATTATCGATACCCTCAATTCGCGTCTGGTTGTCGTTGCTTATACCGGAGAAAACGTTCATTTTTTACACGTACACATGAAAATTATGTGGATTCCCGCAACAGGGGGTCTGGCATGAACTCAGTGCCACTTTCTTCAATCGTGCAACTAACTGCACACAGCGAATATATGTCCTTTCTCCAGCGACTCATCTAGTATTCCATTCTTCAACGTAGTTTAACCTGGACATTTTTGAGCGTTATTTAACGCACTCGAAGTTTCCACGCACCTTTCGTTTGGCGTGCTTCTGAGTGCTGCCGGCTGAGTTGTAACCCACCTCGTGCTTCTTTTCTTCTTCCTCTTGGTTGCTGCCGTTGGTCTCAGACTAGGCTAGGGCTAACCACATCATATTCCCAAACGTTGCTGGAAATATACGGTTTGTTCCTAAACCTCACTGAGTTATCTAGTTGGATGCCTGGTAGGACCGCGTTTCGATTGCTCTTCAGGAAGGGCGTATCAAATTGTTAGTGGACAAGGGCCTAGCGCATACCCACTTGCCCAAGAAAGTGAGGGAAACGTGAGGTATTTCATTGCGGGGTGGTGCCAAGGAACCGAAGACGAAGACAGTGGAAAATCTAAACTCCGACACTCAGAAGCCGGTCTCAAAATTGTAGGAACTTACAGATTTTCGAAGGTCATTTACTTTAATGAGCAATCAGGGACTGGAAGACACAGAGAAAAGCCTGCATGAGAAAACCAGAGTAAAACATGAACAATTATGCCGTATTGTTCATTTATGATTGAAGTTGGTTAAAGGTGGCTCATCATATATTAGTAGAACTAATTTTTGTGGTATTTCATCTGTTGCGTAGGTTGATCTAGCAGATTTGGGTAACCAGAAGAAATTGTATCGAAATTAAGTTTGATGTATCCTGAATCTACCGTGACAACCGTATGTACATCTGCCAAGCGAACTTGTACCCAAGACTTTTGACGTAGTGAAGCTCCGTCTGCTAAGTCTTGTTGATTCGTGTTATGACTTCACCTGCTGACAACTTTTAACATAAAAACGTTGACGTGCGGTGGACATTTATCAAAATCGTGGCCTGACTTTAGGTGCATTTTCCACAGAATGTTTAATTCTGGCGTAATATAGCTCTGTCTGTCGCAAGTCCTGTTGATTCCTGTTATGATTTTACATGTTACCATCTTTCGTTGCGGAAATTTTTTTTGTTGAGTTTTAATATTACTAATTTTGTGTCCCTTCATTGTTATTTCCCTTTATGCCTTCTCGTTTCCTCAAGGTTTGGTGACTTGCTTCGGAGACTTCTTCGTGTCCAATTCACCGGTCGCGTGCCGAATGCTGCAGTTTTTTAATCGCGGTACGTACGGTTTTGCTGTTCGTTTTGTGTTCCCTGATCACGTAGAAGAAGTTTGTGGCAATATGTCCCTCTTGTGTTCAGGGTGGAGGGTTATTCGAGGCGCTCCTTGTCCATCTCTCTACCAGTCCGCGTAAGGTCATTTGAAGGCGTTCGAAGTAAATGCCTCATGACAAAAGGGATCCTGTTAAATTAGCTTTCCAGTTCTTGTCAAATATGACTGCTCGCTAGGAAGCATCGAGTGCGAGAAAAGTCGGTGAAACCTGCGGAATAAGGTCAGTGGTCCGAAACGCTGGATTCCCCAGATTCGAAATGCTGTATTATTTGAGGTAAATTACCAAGATTGCCGTCAGCTTGATTGGGCGATTGGGATGCTACTGTGGCCAGCTGGGAATCAACTCTGGCCTACTCCGAAACGGCTCTGGATTGTGTAGCACGCCTACTCGGATCCCACTCCGGGCCAGATTAAGCGTGTTTTATGGGCGAATTGAGTAGCATACTCCAGCAGTGGTCTTGTACAGACCCCCCTATAGTGTCTAAAAGGGATGCCCATCTATGCCGGGGAGAAGCCCTTTTCATCATCCCGATGGTCCCAACTCAGCTTTTGGAGGCCATCTGGGGATGATAAGAGAAAGACAAACCAGACAACAGTCAAATCCCTAGGTCCATTCTAGGGTAAACGTTTACTATATCTATCACACTCTGTGCATTGCGTATCACAAATAGGTTCCCGCAGTCCCCTTTGACTGACAAAGGTGCACACTTGCTGTGGCTCAGAGGGAGACTGCAGGCATCCGACCAGCACTTAATACGGTCGGGGTCAAAGATTACAGACTTCTATATCATCAGCAAAAAGGAGAGCGTTGCTATAAATAAAGTTGGAAAGGTCACTGGTGTACACAAGAAACAGCAGCGGACCAAGTACGGATTCTCAAAGTACTCCAGCGGTAATCGAGGAGGGAGGAGAAAAGTCCGATCCGGTTTCTGCTTCAAAACTCCTGTTACCAAGACAGAATGTAATCCAGCGGAGAACTTCTCCTCGAATCTCAAAACTTTCTGGTTTGTGCACAAAGGGACCATGTGGGACACGGTCATAGGCTTTGTTAAACTGAAAAATGTGGCCGCTATCTTTGTCCTCTGTTAAGCTATCCATGAAAACTAACGTAATGTTTATGCATGACCGGTCTGGAAGGAAGACATATTGAGTAGAGCAGAAGGGGTTGTTTGAAGAAAAATGCTTACGGATGGCGCGCCTTATCAGACGCCGTATAATCTTGCAAGGGATGCTGGTTGGGCTGATCGGCTGATAACCATTAAGACAGTAGCGATCGCCTGCCTTAAGTATAAGTGTGAAAGTGACCTCTTTCCTCTCCTTCGGAGAAGCGCCGCTCCGAAGTGTTTGTTTAAACGAACTATGGAGGGACACCACCACACCAAGAGCCGCCTCTCGGAGGATCCGCAGATGAGTCACATCTGGTCCTACTGCACCAAGGAAATTGATCTCAGACCAAGAGATCCTGAACGTCGAACACAGAGAAGTCAGCCATTAAGTGTGGGTATTGTAAATTCCTTCTTGGGGACTCGGATGCCAGCTTGGCGGAACCACATTGCAGACAGTTGAACAGTATTCTCTGAACATCTCACCAACCACTCCAGGGTTGGAAGAGGTTTCCCTGTCGGGAACCCGCAGAGGAAGCGCTGAGAGATTAGTTTTTCTCTGGAGACGCATGCACTTGAATAGAAAATGTTTACTCTCGCAGACAGCCGTAAGGATATTTTTGTCCGTACCTGCTGGGCGTGTTACGGACTTCCAGCTTGCGCCTGCTTCACACAGGGTGAATGTTTTCTAAATCCTCCGACTTGTTCGTTAACTTCTCTATAGAGAATAGGCGGGAGTGTGCGTCCAGAAGGTGACATGTTCTAGGGAAGCGGTGCACAAGAGTGGGACCTTCGTAGTTTGCAAGGAACAAATGTTTCATAAGCTTCGTGAACGGCAGCCTTAAAAGAAAGTTAGTCGGGGGTCGCTGATTCAGACGCAAGGCAGTGTTTACTTGAGGATATTCTTAGCGCGATAAGACCCGTTTTAGGGAAATTTCGCAATGAATTTCCAAACGGACGCGCCTTACAGACAGAAATAGAACCATCGGAAATCACATAATAGGGATATGTTTTCCACAATTTGTGAACTATTGGCAAGAAGGAGGTCTGATGACAGTCTAACCGATTATGTTGGTCCTCTACTTTGACAGGGTGACCTCCCAGCAAACTACTACTAGGCATGACGAGCGTGAAACTATATGGGTCATTAGTTGATGTGAGGATTGGAAACTAGGACCAGTCAGATCAGGCTCTCTATAGTGCGCATCCGCTTTTCAAGTAGACCGTACAATTTTGTCATCCCAGTTTTTCTGAGACGGAATGCGCTACCATTTATGATTTTCCCGGTAACATTAGTCGATACGTTCAAGACGGGGCTAGACAACTGACATATCGCACACTGGCATTCATTATCATTTTTCTTCATCCCTTCTATTCTCTTCATTTCCCCATCCATCTTTATCCGTAGTCCTCTCTGTTATTACTCCAGTGATGTACAACAAAACGTTGAATCCACCCTAGAGGCTTAGCTGCCTCAGCTGCCGTCACCATTTCAGCGGCTCAAGTGACTGGAACAGACGGAGCACAGTCGGACCATCACGCTGAGATCAAGTTCACTGTAAACCCATATACCCCATGCCACCTAGCCTTATCGGAATATCTCGGGGCGGAAGTAATATACATATATTGCACCTCACACTTAGCAAGATATTCAACAAAACCAGTGAGGCTGGTAGAACTTAAGAGCTGATGGCTTAACTTCAGGAGGCCTAGCTTAGAGTCTTCGAGAGTTTGGGAGGGTTGACGTTATAGTCTCTTCATATTCGGCTTTACTCGGGGTTGTGTAATGTACCTGCCTTACCCTCCGTATTGTTGGCCTGCGTTCGCCAGAATAACGACGCTTCCTCTAATTTCGATTGGGAACGCAGCCCAACCAGTCCGACGCTTGTTTGAAGTTTGAAGGTCAAAAGGGGTTTCCGTTGACATTAGTCCTCTTTGATGACTGTCGTGCGGTTATGCCAAAGGTTCGCTTACGCCCAGCTTCCCACCGCCCTTGCTTGTCACATTGAAGTTCGCTTGTGAAATTTGAAGAGATTAATAAATGAAGTTTATTTTCAGACTCGTTATCCTCTTCTTACAACTTCTGGTCAACGTAGCGTGGGGTTAAGGAGACTTTGGGCAAGCGAATCAAAGAGCAAGGAACTTACCTCGCGAAGCATCAGTTCTGGTCGGCGCATTGTTGCTGATGAGTGTGTGAGAGGCTTGGAGCCCTTCTTGCATTGTCCGCTAAATCTTTTGAGACTGAGAACTTTGTCTCTGGAGTTCTTTCTGATCTGAGTTCGGTTGGTGGAGGAGTATCTGCCTCTGAGCTACGGCAGACGAGACCTTCGGAGTATCTGAAGAATCAACGTTGTCATTACAACAACACTCCGCTTGCTTACACAGTACGTACTACCTTACGCAGGATTACCTACTCTTTGTCTGTTTACGTTGTTGCTGATGCTGTAAAAGACCATTTTTGCTGGTCCAGTATCATTTCGTTAAGCGATAAACTTAACAAGATGCCAGATAACTACGAAGCGACCCGTACAGAAGTGCTTTCAGAAATGGGCAAAATGTAATTACAGTGTATATGCCTCTGAATTCAAGGGCGAAGGTAATGTCACGGAAAGACGGCGTATGAGTGGGTGTTGATTTTGTTAAGGTTTGTTGCATTATTTTGAGATTGCTGTGCCTTGTTTGATCTGTGTTGAAGGGT
>LUCH01006942.1:19979-31193 GCA_013368495.1 Paragonimus heterotremus
TTTTGTTGCGAATATTTGCAGTAGTTTGTTGTTACTGTATATCAGTTTGTTGTACCGACACATGCTTTGTTTGATTTGCGAGGATATTTCACATTCGAGTGCCGTATTAAATCCAGTTTTCACGAGCGTCTTGTCATTACCCGTTTCGAAGATAGATTATCTTCTCTGCCGTTGGATATTGAGAAAGGCATTTCTGGATTAACCGATTACGCGTAACTCGTTGTGAACTTTGAATCGTTAGCGAACGATTCAACAGTGGGAATACTGTTGGGAGGCCTGTGAGAATGACCATAGCTTTGGCTCATGCGAGCCCTGCCAGCCCCAAGTGTTGGGACACTCCCAATTCAACAATACAATCTATAGATGCGAATGGAACTAAGTTCTTCGGATCAGCAACTATACAGTTAATAAGCGGCCGCTGGGAATAAAATCTGTAATTGCAAATAAACCAGGCACTTTATTACGAGTGAGTGTACGTCAGCTTCAATCTCCCTTTAGTCGAGATAGCCAATAACTCATTCGTGTGACTCGGTTTCTGAATCAACTTCAAAGTAAGGTGACTCTGCTGAAGTGACGACTGTTTGTGCGTCAGATCCAACAATTGCTTAAGCTGGTTAACGACTATGGATGGGAGGCAGCGGCTTTTGCACAAACGACGAAATCAATCAAAGTGGCTGCATAATTGTTTAGGCTCAGTGAATGGATTATTTCGTGGCCATAGACAACGAGGTCCTTGCCGATAACAATATGGTCCAAACGCGAAGACCTCCGACCGTCCTACTTATACAGAGTTGTACCTGAAACAAGAAGAAAAACGGATTATATTTCACATACACTTTTCCACATGTAATCTATATGATCATTCGTAATAACCTGTTCACCTTAGTAATTAATCAGACTATAATTAATGGTAGCCAGTATTGACGATCAACTTGGCCGCCATACAAAACCTCTCTACAGAAAACTGTGGAAAAAATACTCCCTCGTTTACCTTATACAATCTAATTCTAACCCCAGTTAACATCGTGCGTTGTCTCCTCTGCCTCAAACCCTCCCAATGATACATTAGTAACTGTGGCGTGCTATGAAATGCACATTTCACCTTAAACATTGACACTGAAAAAACCGACGTCAAAATTACATAATAAAACCACTGAAACCTCTTAGAACGGCTTCATTTTTGTTGCTAGTTTGTTGTACAATTTGACGCCTCCGTATGAAACATGTTTGTTTAGCCCAGTTTTATCCTCTATTTCCGCTGGCATAAAAACTCTTTACCTTTCCATTCCGCGCGTTACACGCAGGACGTTACCTGGCTGTACACTATTTTGTTCCTCGGTCGTGGCAATATATTGAGAGTACTGCACTGTTCGTGGTGTTCTGAATTATTGTCAATGGGTAACTCGTCGAATCTGAAGCGAGACCTTGTTGGAGAGTTCCTACAAACTGGTGAGCCGGACAAAAATCCTTTTCATTGGAACTGGGTTCGCTATTTTCAAACGGTGATCCGGCGTATTTTGTCTGCATATTTTATTCTGAAGCCATTTGGTGAGCCAATTCCTTGGTGTAAAATTTTTATATACGGCGTTTTACTATTTTTACCTACCGTATTGTGTTTTTTCGGTTATGTAGTAGGTCCGATCAAATTTTCATATTCATTCACCTCTATATTTTCCGTTTTTTGCATATTACAAGTTATCGAGCGTTTACCATGTCTGGGGGAGATACTAAGATCTTGGATTCACATGCTGTAGATGCAGTTACCCCAACAGTTCCTCTGTTCTTGGAGATGGATCCCCTACTGTGGTTCATCTACCTTGAAGCCGAGTTAGTCAACCACCGAATTTCGTCTGACCGGGCGAAGTTTAGCCAGTTAGTGTCTAAGCTTCTGAAGGAAGTCACCATGCAACTGCGTAACGTCCTCCTCACCCAACCTGCGGAACTTCGCTAAGATACCCTTAAGGATGCCGTAATCAAGCGGGTAACGCCATCAGAAAAGACCCGCGTACAACAGCTCTTCAGCGGATTACAGCTGGGTGACAAGCGTCCCTCTATGTTGCTCCGCGAAATGCAGCAACTTCTCGGTGGCTCCCACGTGCACGAGTTACTACTGCGAGAGCTATGGATGCAGAGGCTGCCGAAATTGCCGACCAAGTGGTCGAGCGCTTCTAGCCATTTCTGCACAGTTCCAGTAATCCCTGTGTAAGTACATTTCCTACGATCTCAGCGACGGAACGACCTGTAAGGTCGCACTCAGCCCGCCTTGCAGAGGTCAAGGCTCTTTGGGCAGAGGTGGCTGCTTTACGCAGAGATTTAGGCAACATGACTCTTAGCCGTTTCCGAAGGCGATCCTCACGGCGTCGGCGCACCAGCAGGTCACACCGTCGGCACAACTTACAGCCCCGTAAAGGCTTCTGTTAGTACCATGAACGACATGGTACTAAAGCCACCAGGTGTACAACCCCCTATTCGTTTCCCCCACCGCTGCAGAGAAACCGGATCACTGACGCTTAATGGCGACGGACGTCGCCCGGCGCATCCACCCCTAGTCGCCTTATGCTTGTTAGGGATCTTTCCACAGGGACCGCATTCCTGGTGGACAAAGGAACGCGGGTTGGCGTAATTTCACAGACCCCTTCTAAGACGACGCAGTCAGGCGCTCCCCATCTCTGTGCCATCAATGGCACCGTTATCAAGACTTTCGGTCAACGTTTGCTAACGTTGGACTTAGGTTTCCAACGAAACTTTCGTTGGATTTTCGTCGTCGCTGCAGCTCCGTTTGATGTAATCGGTGTCGACTTCCTCGGGCATTTCGACCTTTTAGTCGATACGCGACGCCGGAAAATAATAGATGACGTCACACACCTCAGCATTAACGGTAACCGTACGACCATCGCAGCTATAAGTCCTGTTGACGCAACACCGACTGCTTCACCTTTTGCGGAACCTTTTCAACAGTTCCCACAATTAGTTCGGGCGTCGAACACTTCAAGTGTCGCCCACCATATGAGAACCAGGGGTCCGCCCGTATCGGCTAGGCCTCGCAGGTTGGCCCCTGAAAAACTTAAATTCGCTAGGGCAAAGTTCGAACACATGACCGAACTCGGGATCATTCGCACTTCCGATAGTTCTTGGGCCTCATCACTGCACTTGGTTCCAAAGAAATCAGGAGACTGGTCTCCTTGCGGTGACTACCGAGCGTCTCAACAGAGTGACGGTCCTTGATAGGTATCCTATTCCACGCATGCAGGCCCTTACGACCTGCTTCGAGGGTAAAAATATCTTCAGCAAAATTGATTTGGTCCGCGCTTATCATCATACTCCAGTGGCGGCGGAAGACATGTCTAGGATCGCTGTGATTACTCCATTTGGTCTTTCCGAGTTCTTACGAATGCCATTTGGACTAACCAATGCTGCCCAGACTTTCCAACGCTTCGTACACGAAGTCACCTGTGGTCTGCACTTTGTCTATCATTATCTCGACGACATATTGGTCGCTAGCTCTTCTGAGAAGAAGCACCTTTCGCATCTATGTAGTTTGTTCGAACGACTGACTAACTACGGTATTACGGTTAACCCGACAAAATGCGAACTAGGCAAGTCGACCATAGAGTTTCTAGGTCACCTAATTCCAGCTGACGGAATTGCTGCTACTCCTTCCAAAGTTCAGGCTATCCAGGACTATCCTGAGCCTTCTTCTTCTAAGCGGCTTCGTAGATTATGTGGCCTGGTAAACTACTATCGCCGATTTATCCCTCACTGCGCACATATTGTGCAGCCAATGACCGATCTCTTCAGTGGAGGCAATCGTTAACTGTCATTTACGGAGTCAGCGCGCATAGCCTTTGAAGAACTTAAAGAGGCTATCTCCAGACCCTAGCGCTCACTTATAGAGTGTAACGGACGCTTCCGAAACGGCTGTTGGCGCCGTGCTAGGACAGTACGTTGGATGCAGTTGGCAAACCCTTGCATTCTTTTCGAAACTGTTGCAACCCGCCGAGACTCGATATAGTACCTTTGGACGAGAAGTGCTAGCCACATATCTTGTTATATGTCATTTTCGGCATTCTGTTAAATTCACGATCTACACTGACCATAAACCATTGGTGTATTCTTTGAACTCTTCGTCCGAGGGGTATTCCCCCAGGGAAATCAGGCACCTGGATTATATCTCCCAGTTTACGACAAGTACGGCATGTCTCTGGTGTCATCAACCCCGTCGCCGATGCCTCCTCACGGGTATACCAAGTGAGCGATTCTACGTCCAAACCCCTCGATTTGGCCGTTAAGACCGCTGCGCAAACAGGCGACCTCGAGATACAGCAACTCCGCCAATGTAGCTCACTCAAAATACAGCCTGTTCCAATAACTTCCTCTGAGGTCACCATCCTTTGCGATGTTTCACAAAGCTGTTCCAGGAGGTCGCTACGATATCGTGTGTTGTCCTCCTGCCTCGAAACCCTCCTCGTTAACCACTAGTTACTATTGTAGGCCATGAAGTGTAGATCCTAGCCCAAACAGTAACCCCACAGAACAAACTGACGTGAAAACTTCGGACGGGGCTTGAGTCATCACGTGATAATCAGTCTAGAAGTAGCTGCTGGTTACCCAGTTATCGCAGAATACCATAACAATTGTTTGTCGATATTTTATGGTTTATTGGGGAAGCACAAAAATACTAATATCGCATAAAGTTCTTGTAAAAAAATATAACATTTACACTAAGCTTCATATTAAACGTGATTATTTCTCATTTTTCCAATTTAACACATGAAGTTGCGCTCTTTTTCTTGTTCCAACGAACATCCGTAATGCAAGGAAAAGTTTCTCGATGAATGGGGGTTCGAAACCCCATATTGGCCAAGCGATTAGTGAGATTTTCAACTTTTCAATGTTTTCGGGCAGTCATCGAGGTCCCGCGCTGGAATCTGCTTAATTGTTTGCCGAATTTTGGAATTTCCCATTCTTCCTTGTCCAAGCTAAATTATCTCAACATTTTCCGATCGAAGTTTTGTCAAATAACAGCGAAATCCCTCGAAGATACATTTGCACTTGTTCTCCGAGGTGCCCTTGAAATATTTGAAACGTCGTTTTTACCTAACCGTGTAAAAGATAAATTAATGTAACATCTCATTTTTTGGACTAAATCTGTGGAACAAACGAACTATCTTTTTTATTTACGTGTAAGTCAAAACTTGTAAATTGTGATTATTTGCCCTTTGATTACGTCATCATTTGTCAACAGGTTTCAGGTTTGTCTTGTTATATATCCATTTGTTGCTTTGTACCGCGTGTAATCATCTGTCACAATCGCGTACACCCCAGCGTGTTTCTCACAAATGCGTTGAGAAATATACATTATTATTATTATTATTATTATTATTATTATTATTATTATTAGTGTGTAGAGCCCGAAATTTGTTTGATGGAGTGCGATTGCTCAGTAGCATTGAAATTGCGCGCAGACTCGGAGTACAATAGCGCAGTGTACGAAGCCGTTGGAAAAGTCATTCTGGAAGATTAACGACCTTGATCAAAGGAATATGGGAAATACTTAAGGGACTCAAGACCCCCATTCCACTCAAAAGTAAATCTTCTATAGTTTAACCAAGGAAAGAGGGGTAACCTACTATTCGAGTCAATCAAGCTGTCAAATCTGACTGTACGGACTGGGATTGCGTAGACGTAGAGGGAGTAAGGATAAATAAAACGACGAATAGTAGCACGAGAGATAACGACAATGAACGAATATGGACTATACGCGGTCAGTTAGTCTCTTCCCATCCAACTCTCCACTCGAGGCTGCCGCGTGAACACAGAAAAATGACTGACCTTCAAAAGCAGTTTCGTTGTGTCACTGAACTCGAAGAAAATATTGGATCGTCACCCAGGCTACGCACTCAGTCGGTTGACTCAAAACTGAGAAATTAAAAGAGATGCGGCTGCACTGTTTACTTGACGAGGTAGACCAGACGGAACTGGGCCACAGAAGCTCGAACTTTACAGGACAAAGCGGTTACCATGGATGGCCGACAGACAGAGTGAATCGAATCAAACGGTCATATATGGCATTCGGGGTGTCAGTGCAAATCACGTTACGGGGGACATCAAACAACAACGTGAAAATTAAACAGTCAAGATAATGCACAGACGTTTGGCCGCCCACCTGCAATCTGATTGGCTGAGTGGAGCCATACCACCACCCACCACCATACCATCCGACCTGGGCCGGCCGATCAATGTTACTTGATGCGTCCTGGCTGCCTCGTTAGGAGATGCGCCTCCTAACAACCAACATGGTCACAAGCCCATTCTTGTTTGTAAGGTTTGTGACTAGCTACAAGCGAGGCCAGAGGAATTCGACCAGACACATTTCTAGAGAGTCTAGGCGTGTAGTCAGGATGACAACAACAGCTGAGTCGAGGACTTTGGTCGTTCGGAAATACCGGAGTGGTGCATGACCATAGCATAGGTGAAGGTCAGTCACCAGTGAACTTTGTTACTTCTGGTCAAACAGTGCTTCCGACGAACTGAAAATTCCCCCGACACCTCCCTTGTGGATGGTGGTAGTAGATGGCCCTACTCAAGTCAACCGTAATAAGAGCCGGCGGTCGGCGTTGCCGATGGCTCTAACGTCTGTGACGACGACTTGCCTTGGCGGCCGACGGGGGCAAGGTTGGCCCTTTAGTAATCGTGAACGCGTCCAGGAATTTGCATGCGATATACCTCAATAATCGGCACAGATTTTCTTACTGACGGCACGGCGAAGCCGGAGCTGATTGCGATGGCGGACGCAAGTGTTATCGCAGCGGAAATCTCGTAAAGCGCCCCGTCCCGGACTCTCGTTATCACACATACTGCCCACCAGCTGCGACCGGATCGATAATGGAGAACGTGAACCTTTCGTCTGAATAAAATTGTTTCCGTCCTGATTGTTTCGTCAGGATCATGGAGGACAGGGTGGTTTATAATTCACGACCCACATGGGCTTCGGAATGAGATTGGTTACTGTTCAGCAACCTGTTAGGAGTCCTGCGATAGATGAGTGGGAGTTACTGTGAGCTTTCTTCAGGCGCCCTCTCCCCACGCGATTTGGAAAGGGCACATTTGCATACGTCGACGAGGCGTTCTGTCTGCCCGTTGGACTACGAATGACACGGAGACAACCAAACATGTTTAGTGACTTTTCGCCTGCAGAATTTTCCAAACTGACCGGACATGAATTGAGTACCATTATCAGGCACAATGGTTCCGATGCGGCAAAGCTAACTGGACGGTCGTCATAGGGTGTTGGAAGTAGCAGCCGCCGTTGGTGGAGTAAGTGGTACGATATCATAAATTAGGACGCTCTGTTCCTCAAGGCGTTTTAGCTCTGGGTCCACCAGTGCCACAGCTACATACGGTGGCGGTCTTTTCGGAGGGAAGACGAGCTAAACTCCTCGAGGTAGATGGGGATTGCTTGCGTCTGAGAACAGCGTCCCGGACCTACTTAAAGTATTAGTAGAAACCGTTGGACGATTTGAGTTGTCTCATTGTGTGGCGCTGCAGAGAACCCCACCTGGTTGTCAACTGCTCGAATTGGAAAATCGAGCAGGCTATGTTGTCCTATCGAATCGAGCCCAAACAAATTGAAGTTCGAGCCAGAAACGTAGCAGGAACTGTTGATAGTTGTGCTTCGGACCGATACGCAACATTGCAATTGGCCAGTCATTTGAAAACGGCCGCCATTGGCGCTGGGGACGGACCGAGACTTCTGTCGAATTGAGGGCCGGCCAAGCGTTTTTCAGAAATTCTGCGGATTGACTCTAATATCCAACGCATTACCCAACTGAAATCGAACCGGAAAGTCATTTGCCACAACCGAAACGAATTTTCGTCGACTGAGGGCGCTGACTTGGAAATTGGCCGGCAGGCTCAGGGATCTGTCAACCAATTTAGATCTGAGCCTCGCTTTGAACTTGGGGTTATATCGCGACTTGAAGGTAGAGCAGCAACAGTCATCGTGCCGGGATTGACGGAAGTCGTCCTTGTACCCCAGTTGACCACATCGAGAGCAGCGGTGCCGTCTAAGAGGACTGTCTTGATGAAAGTGCCAGGCCCCGCAATGCTTGCACGGGGAAAGAGGTGACTTCTTGGCGTGTAAGCGCTGAGGATGTGAGCCGAGTCTTGCGGGAAGTGATGCTGTAAGAGATTTTGTGCTCGCGTACCGTTGCCCGAACCCTGTGTAAACGAGCTGGAACGAACTGCGCGCAAGACAATAGTGTAGTGTTTGAGGTTAATTAGGCGATGGCATTCGATGGTCAACATCTGATATCTGCGTCTTTCGAGGGATGAAGACTGTAGACGAACACCAGACATTTGAATTGATCCTCGGTAAGCGAACCAAGCTTGAAACGCTGACACTCGCGATTGACCACACCGGCATATATGACGTAGTCGTCGTCTGATTTGACTAGTTTCAGGCCCTGGTACCTTGTGCTGAACAGGGAAGGGTGATCACCCCAGGTGGACCGCAACGTTTCAACCGACACCTCGAAGGATTCGTCGCGTTGGTTTTCGGAGGCTTAAGGCCGATATACGTCCCATGCCCAACAGTGCCGTCTTGCGTTCTTAAATCGTCACAGAACAGGTCCTCGTAAAGTGTAAATCAGGCTTCAAACGGAATAGGGAGAACAGAACGGAGTCATTACAAAATATGAAAGGCCTGGTTTGTGAAGTTATAGAGGTCTTTAGAAGTTTCGGAGGAGCCTGTCAGGGAAGTGAGTGTGGTGGCTGTATGTGGCGAACCCACTGAACTTGTACATTGACCAGTTCAAAGGAAGAAAGAGGAAATCACCACTGACTCCTCGTGTGCGTATGGGGATTCGTTTTAGTGTCCGGGACGCCTTGGATGATGATCTTTTGAGTCCTACTAGCCACCAGGTGTTCTATTTTAAATAGCATGCGTCTCCGGTGCTCCGTCCATAGTAGGTTGGAGTAAACCTTGGCGACAGCTATATTACACAACTTGTGGGAAAACAAACATATCCACATTTCCAGAAGCCCGCATAAGTACTGTTTGTTCTAATCAAGGTTTGTCAATACGCAGTGGATTAGGATTCTTAGCCAGTCCCGTTACACAGGCCGGAATGCGATCCCTAAACTAAACACCAGAAAGTAACTGTTGCAGTTTAGCCACGTCTGAAGTCGTGGTACCCTCTGAGATTGCAGCTTTCGGTTTATCATATGGGGATTCGTCTGGCATGGGGTCGAGTTTATTAATTACCTTGGAGGTGATGTCAATGAGCAACTGTATAGCCACGTAAGAGAACACGGTGTCTTGGGAAGTAATCTTACAAAAACGCAAAAAGGCTTCCACATGAATGAACCAAATTTGGGGGTTGGAAATACCAAACGCAGGAAATTTAATACTAACAGCGTCCTCAGAAAATAAACAAACGTCGAAATCCGAAATAATTACAAAATATTGGGAGTTCTGAGCTTAGCGGTAATGGGACCAAAAGAGGGCATATATGTACAATGGGCAAAATGAAAAAATGGGGCTCACCAGTTTATGTAGTGCATCTAAACGCTACATACAGTTCAGGAGCGAATACGAAATCAAAAAGTGATGAAAAATGGAAACAACTGACTCACAGTAGTCAGTGAAGGTGCTTTGGTTAGAGTTCCACTAGGCAGAATGGAGTATCCAGTTGATGCGATCTGTCCTGTAGTTCCCAAATAAATTTAAATGTCACAACGAAGATAATTCCGACGACAGATGAGTTCGGAAATGTGCTGAAATGAGGGCGGATTTAGTTAGTCGTTAACTCTCCCAAAATCTATAAACACGCGGCACTGAGCGGAGAAGGAGTACACAGGACTAGCGACCTTGGAAGAGTAACTTGCATTGTTACTTGGTTCGACTTACATGAATTGAACGAGTGTGTATGTGAATTTTAGGAACGTGAAAAATGTAGAAAAGAATGAGAATTATGCCGTACAAAATGCTGCACAAAAGGCTACACGTCTGACCTTAGTGATGAGGTCAGTGATGCACTGTAAAATGTAAATTGACGTAACTACTCAGTTTTACTTCACCGATTCTTGAAGTTCGTGGATGTAACCTTTTTGAAAGCATAAGTTTCCAAGGTTTTTCAAAAAGCGTAATTTTTCTCTGTCATCCTATCAACTTTGTTGCTCCATCCACACCGTCGGTATGCTGTACTATTATTAATCATAAATCTTTTGATTATAATCTGTATCGTCCCACAGTATGTGTATTGATCGCGTTGGCCTGAGCGTGTTTCTCACAGATGCGTTGAGAAACATACCATTATTATTATAACTAATGGCCTAGCGGTAAGAGCATTGGTTCTTAGCGCATGGAGGTGTTGGTTCAACGACGTTGGCAATTAATATGCGGGTTCGAGTTTGGAGGTTGAAGCCACCGCAATCCAATGGGTTTGTCTATTTAAAAATCTTGTGGGCGGCGAATTATCAGGAAGTCACTAATTATGAATAGTATGCAGCACCGCTGTTGGAAATACAGTCGCGAAGAAGAGCGGGGTATAACTATGAGTCTGACAAAAATCAAGCTGGTGAGAAGCTAACAAAGCTTTGAACGATCAGTTGGGAAACCGGTAAACGCATAGAAAGAAAGAACTTACTGGTGTTTGGCCACCGTGCGGAAAAATATCTGCTGACTAGGAGAAGTCCGATGGAGGAGATTGTATTGCTTCGCGCCGTGTACCTATCGCCAACTATTAGCCAATGAAGTGGAAATACAGTTCGACGGGTCGTGTACCACGAAAAACTTACGCAAGAATGAGGTCACCACAGATTTGTGGAGAATCAGTTAGGTACATAAGGAGGTTCTCAAGTAGCGACGCACAAGTCATTTACTGGGCCTCTTCAAAGTGTCGTCCTCAGTGGATGAAGGAGACAGAGACCGGTAGTTCCAACGTTAAAAACGACGATCAAGCACCCCGTAGGATCGACGATACGTGCAGAAGCAGTGGTGACACGCCCATGGTCGAAAAAGAAGTCTTCAAAGCATACCGACGAAACAAGCCGAGTGCAACCCCACTGCTATCCAAGATTCTATCCTGGATTTTATGTTTTAGTGTAATACTCGGAATTAAGGACTTCGACTAGCCCTAGAAATCGTATTCGAATTGAAAACTCCTACACAAATGATAAGGAGAAGACCTCGTACCGGTTGCAGTAAACAGT